>MAVT02000235.1:0-30247 GCA_001702395.2 Diaporthe helianthi | reverse complement strand
GCAGTCGGGCAGTCGGGCAGTCGGGCATTCGGGTCACGCACACAATGGGTATTTTTTTGGTTGCGTTTTTGCGCCTTGAACGATGCGTAATGGTCTCTTGAGTGGTGGGTGGGTGATTGGTCTGGCTCTCACGAGGTCTCTGGTCTGATCCTGTCTCAATCCTGAAGCCTTCTCAAGTTGCACAATAAATTCCCACACCGACGGAAGGACGCCATGGTGTGATGTACGGCATTAGCACACGGGTTTGCCTGCCCATGTGATGCGGCTTGGGATCTGGTCCAATCCCATTCCTGCTGGTGAAAATTAAGAGGCTTGATAGATAGCTTGGAAAAGTCAGCCGCCGCCGCCGTGCTTGCCGGGCCCACCCACCGAAGGCCGAGGCCCGTCGTTGGCCCGTCGTTAGTGTCGCCACGGCCTGCAAGAGCCCAATCTTTTACGTAAAAGCAAGCGGGCTTCCGGGTCGGAATTACCGGGCCCAGGCAGCGCGGCAGCACTTCAGGGAAGGCAGACTAATTACTAAGTACCCAGGTAAGCACTTCAGTGCCTAAGCAAGTATATAATACCGAGAGACCCCTGTCTACCGCGTAAGCCAGTACAAAAAGAGGTAATGGCGTGATCCTCGAGAGTGTAGACGGCCGGGGGAGAAGATTGAAAGTGGCAGAGTCAGCGTTGGATTCTGGATTCTGCACGCACCGCCCGGTGTGCAGCGACTAACTAATAAGGCTCTAGAGCTGCTGTGTGGGCTTCAAACTTGTGTAAGTACATGTGTAATGATGTGCAATTAATGATGTGCAATTAACATTGAACTGCGGGAAACCCCCGAGCATTCTTTGTAACAGTACACTAGCATGAACACATATCATGCATGCTCCATCATCCATCATACCAGTTGACTGACCTAGGCATCTAGTTAATTGCGATGGATACCTGGTGATTGCTTGCGCCGCCCCCGCCCCCCACCACCCCCCTTTTTCCCCTCGGAGTCCAGTATACACTGTGCGGAGTACAAATGGGACACTTGATCGACTCAGATCCGAGCGGAGACGGGGGATCTAATGGAGATTGACATGGGGGGGGGGGTTCAGAGTTAAAACTACGGAATACGAACAGCCAGCAAGTAAGTTGCGGCCCATGGGACTGTAAATTAAAGCCATGACTCCATGATGAAACGAATGACGGGGGCTTTCCTGGACAAGACAGGGCACCCTGCACATGATCGACAGCTAGCCCGAACAAGCTTAAAATCAGACTCTGCAACCTTGATGCAACTACACAGTATCTACACTAGGTACTTAAGCAGGTGCGTGCGCGAAGGCAAGAATATTCACTTTTTACACATGCCCCGATATAATAATATGCAGTTATCCCAATTCCCGACCCAAGTCCCACCGTGCTTAGTGCATCATTTGCACGGTACAAGGATTTTGCCCTGTGTTGCAGCTGTCGGGCGCGTACTGTGATCCTTCGTCCCGAGATGCCACAGTAGTGTCTGCTGCGGCTGCAGTAGCAGCATGCGGCTCTTCAGCCAGCTGGATACGAAGAAAGCCAAACTCTATCCCAGCCTGCCAGGACCCCGACTTCCTGCAGGGTGCCAGCGCATGTGCGGAGTACGGAGTATGGTCAAGCTCTGGAGGGAAGATGCCAGCCAGAGCATGACCAAAACTTCGGATTATTGCTCGGCAGCCCCACCGCGGGCATGTCAACCTTCGTAGTTGAAATCCTCCGAACTTGGCCTGTCTAGGACTTTAGGAGTGTGATTGATTGCTACCACCGAGGTAGGTGCAGTCTACAGACCACATGGCACTACTGGCCGCATCTCCCTTCTAGAATATTGGGGAAAAACTGCTCGGTTCGCTTGCTAGACTTGGCACGACGCCCTGAGCCGCCTCGGTAGCGCCATGCGGTTTTAAAAGGTTAAACCAGCTCTTCTAGTCTAAGAATACTCTCCAACTTCTGCAACTAACAAGGGAGTCGATTGTCGGAAGGTCGACTGCCGGCGCCTCGTGCCGTCTACTCCAGTGGCCATGGCCCAGCCCTACGGAGTTGCCTGGCGTAGGTACTTACCTACACTGGCTACCTTGGTACATGTGTATAGTCTACCCAGGTATGGAGTAACTATCTAGGTAAGTACATATGTACTCTGTACTTGGGTAAGTAGTCGGCATCGGACCACAGGTCCACAGACCATAGACCCTCCCTCACTCAGCCTTCGGCCTAGATGAGACCCGTATCCGAGTTTTGGTGACGTGGTTGCACACTCGGGTCCTGAAGTCGGTGGCTTGTTTTTTGCTTCAGCTCAGGCTCGTATACCTAGGTACCATCCATTTTTTCCGCAGTGGCGACAACGCACTCCCTGGATCATGAACTGGTGAATAGCACATGCTTGAGCTTGCCCCTGACCACACGGGCCACAAGTGCTGGCTCAGGGCGATACAATCACCGACAACCTGGCCCAAGTTGTCGACGCCGTCGTGTTCTAGACTGCAGACACAGGCTCGAGCGCTTCAAGGCCGCACACATAAGGGCTCAGTCATTTGCCTCCAAAAATCCGCCCTGGGTCAGGACTGAACTTGGCACGTTGGTCTTCAAGTTGTCAATATCAGCTCGTTTCGAATTGACTGCACTTTCATTTGAACCCTATACTTAGTACCACCTCTCTTTCTTCTATACGTTCGTTCACCAACGTTGCAATACCTACCTTGAACCTTAGTTGAACATTTGAAGTTGGACGTCCTCTTGGCACTGAATAATACACTACGATTTTCGGTTTTGCACCAGGTTTTACAAAGATTATCAATGAGAACCATGCTCTTCTCCCTCGTTGTCATCTCTTGCCTCCAGGGCTTGGCACTTTCTCACCCTCAGGCCCGGGCTGGTGAATATGACCTCATCCTGCCTCGGATAAACCACAATGGCACCAACGTCACGGACCATACCGACCAGGGCGTCCCCAGCTTCCAGAAGGCATGCGCCTGTCCAGAACCAATCTGTGATCCGCGGATGAGCAAGCAGAGTGTTAGTATACATCCACGCCACCAACCAATGCCAAACAAATCGTGCCGCGTCGTCATCTAACTAGCTGCGACACAGATTTGTGAGTGTAAGGCCTCGGCGGCACAAGCCTGTTTCCTCCAGTCTCAGGGAGGCTGCCCAAAGCCCAAGAAAGCTGTAAGTAAAGCACGCTGTTGCCGATTTTATGACTCCACCCTCCCGTGCCCCTCACCGTTTTCACTCTGACCGGTGATATCTCGCAGGCCTGCTAAGGAATCCCGGGGTTGTGATTTGCGTTGATGACTTGTGCGGGTTTGGAAAATGGTGGTTCTTCTTCGGGGGACCGGGGGAGGGGGGCGCCCCTCCAGTGCCGCATGAAGTACATGGTCTGGCATCTAATGTTACCAACCTTGGAAGGTATCTATAGAGGCGACGGAGTAAATGGGTTGGGATCAGGGATAGATTGTGATTTAGGCCAAGGTGTATTCCAAGATCTGCTCATGCGGTACGCTTACTGTATATGCAATATGTATGGGCAAATGTGACGGTAGATGAAAACCAAAAGAACCAGTTGACTCAAAAGTGCTCTACTCCAGACGCATCGCCAGCAAGCCTTGTGGATACCCAGGTACCTATAACGGGCCGCTTCCCGCTGTGAATGAGACGAACGGATCGTGGCGACTGCATCTGGCTTCTGGCATGAGAACCAGTCGTATTGCATGCAGGTGCTGTGGGTACCTAGGTAGTAGGTAAGGTGAGAAAGTTGAATCGAATTTCCGCGTAGGTGTGCAGTCGGTTGAACTTCGGTCTCAGGGCAGCAAGGTCACGGACGGTGGTACAGAACAGGCTTGCAGCACTCAGGTACAGTGCACATGTGGGACGGGTTATTGATTAATACTTGGTCATTTATATTTTATATTGCGGTGGTGATGTACTCGGTATGTCTGTCCCTCCGATGCATTTTGACTCAATAGACATTATGAATTTGCTACCCAAAATGAAAGCGCTGCGTGACATGGTGAGAGGACCAGGGACGAGAGGAGGACAAGAGAGGAAGAAAAAACGCAGAAAAGGGGAAGGGAAAAAGAAAAAAAGGGAAAGAAAAAAAACACCATGCTTTCCCAATCCAAACTTTTGCTTCAGCCCATTTTGCATCCGTCCAGTGTGCATGTAACATCAATATTCAAAACCCATCCAGCTCAAAGAAGACTAACTCCAGATCGCAGCCCCATGCAGGAAATGCAACGAGACTGACACGTGACATGAACAAAGTAACAAGTGCAACGTTGGAAATGAAAAGACGCTCCCATGTTTGGCTTTTGGGGTGGTGTGCTGGCTGACTGTTGTTGTGCTGGGAGTGGTCCGTGCGACCAATAATAAAACGCGGGGTAGCCACACCGTAGCTCCGTGCCATTTGTGTGAGTACGTACTGTTTTTCCCGTGCTGTTCTCACACACAAACAGAGGATCTGCGGCCCTGTAGGATGCTAGTTCCTCATTCAACAACAAAGCCACCCACCCCCCATTTGATGCATGCATCCCGGTCGGTGGCTTGTTGACAAAAGGATTTTGTTGACAAGGAATAATCGAACCAGCAGGAATCAAAGATCCAATCCAGATCCAGATTATGCAGCCGGCCTGACGGTGACGACCCTGCTCACAAAGTTCCACAGGTCGACGGCACACTGCGTGATGCTCTCGCGCGGCTGCCACCCGAGCTCCCGGGAGGCGCGCTCGTTGCTGGCGACACAGCTGCCCACGTCACCCGCCCGTCGGCCCTGCAGGTTGACGGGGATTGGCTTGCCCGCCGCCTGCTCTAGCGACCGCACGGCCTCCATGACAGTCGTTCCGTTCCCGCTGCCCAGGTTGTACGCCCGGAAGCCCGTTGGCAGCTTAGCCGCAGCCGCCTGCCCTGCCATTGGTGCCGGTCGCAGTGCCGCGATGTGCCCACGTGCGACGTCCAGCACGTGCACAAAGTCCCGCACCGCGCTACCGTCGCGCGTGTCCCAGTCAGACCCGAAGACGTCGAGCCTGGCCCGGTCGCCTGTCAGAACCTGCGTGATGACGGGGTACAGGTTCGTGGGCACGTTGCGCGGGTTCTCGCCCAGCAGACCCGACGGGTCACAGCCCACCGGGTTGAAATAGCGCAGCGCGATGATGCGCCAGCGCTTGTCCGCCTCAGCGAGATCCGCCAGGATTGCCTCGGCCATGTACTTTGTCCGCCCGTAAGGGCACGTCAGCCCGGCGACAGCCGGCGTGAGCTCCACCCTCTCGTTCGTCTCCGGGTCCTGCGCCGCTTCTGGGAGGTGCACAAGGTCCTCCTCGCGCAGGCGGACGCCCGCGTTGGCCTTGGACCCATACACGGTCGCCGAGCTGCTGAAGATGAAGTTGCGGATCGAGAACTTGTCCAGCAGCTCCAGGAGCGACACGAGCCCGCACACGTTGTTGTTGTAGTACTGAAGCGGCTTGTCGATCGACTCGGACACCGACTTGAACGCGGCAAAGTGGATCACGCCTGTGATGCGCGACTGGTACGTCATACGTTGCCTATCAGCGTCCTCCGCGTCTGATGGCGACCCCTCCCGCACGGGCACCAGGTCTGTGTAGCTCTCCAGAAGGAACCGCATTGAGCGGCTCCTGTAGTCGACACGATGGAAATGGACAAGCGGCATCTGTGCGTTCCGCTGCTTGTACTCCTTGGCGGCAATGGTCTTGATGTTATGCAGCACGCTCTCATAGCTGTTGCTCAGGTTGTCCACCACGATGACTACGTACTGTCAGCGATGGGGACCAAACACGTGCTGGCGTTGCCAACATGTTCTCAGCGCCGCCAGGGTTGGTGTTGGGAAGGGGGGGTTGGGGGAAGTGGGTGTTGGAGGGCTGTGTCTACACACCATTGAAACCGGATCGCAAGAGTTCAAGGACGGTGTGAGATCCGATGAAGCCAAGACCACCAATGACGAGCACGAATGTCGGGTCAGTCGTCCCGGAAGAGAGCCCAAGGCCCAGCCCATGGTTGCCGGCAAAGATCAGAGGTGGTGCGTCCTCAAGGTCGGTTGTGTCTGGCGTGCTGAGGGGGGAGTTGGTAAGGGGAGAGCCCGCAGACAAGGGCGAGCCGGCCGAGGAGACCTGCGACGATGTGCAGTTGTCCATGTTCGAAGCAATCCGCAAGGAAACTTGAGATCTTTGTGATTGCATTATGTGAACGAGTGTGCGGTCCAAGATGTTGGCAGAACCAGAGTGCTATTATGATAGTGGAAAATGAAGATGATGGATGATGGGTGGCTTTGGATGAGACAGGGCAGGGAGGAGACGGGGTATTTCTGGGAAACGAAGGGCTTCTTTTGTAACGAACGACAGAAGTTCTAGACTCACGAGATCACGTCGTAGCCATGCAGGATGATGAGCAGAGCAGGTAAGCCGAAGGAAAGACGATAGTCTCGGTGGGGGGAGGGGGGGGCGGCTGGGTGATGCGGCGCTAGAAACGCAACGCCTCTTGGGAAGATGGTATGGTGGGTGATGATATACAGGCTAAGGTAGGACAGGGAGAGAAAGTAGAGATCAATTTCAGCCTGAGCACAAAATCCAATATTGACTGGTGGTGCTTCCGCGATAGGTCGGTCAGCTCTGTCCGTGGATCCAACGCCAGACGCCCGCCGGAGCGAAGCAAGCCACGGGCCATAGCCTGCA
This sequence comes from Diaporthe helianthi, assembly GCA_001702395.2. NCBI lineage: Eukaryota > Fungi > Ascomycota > Sordariomycetes > Diaporthales > Diaporthaceae > Diaporthe > Diaporthe helianthi. Next base: position 23,567 of record MAVT02000235.1, on the reverse strand, counting down.
AGCCTGCAGGTGGTGGTAGGCAGCCGTAAATAGCAGCATGGGCGGAAGGGGAAAACGGGTGTTGGTGAAACAGAGCAATGACAGGACGTGCCCCAGCAGAGACGAGCACAAACAGGAAAGGTTGGCAGGGTCCCTCCCTAGCCCGCACCACACGGTCGGGTGGACCGATCGATTCTCAGAACTGCTCCCGGGCCAGATAGATGTGGACGACGATGGCCTTGTCACCTGGCTCTACTGTGTATAGGTACAGTACCAAGCGGCCCATAATACAGAGCTACATATGTACGTGCTACATACAAGTCCCACTCTTTGGAACGACGATGTTGGGTGCTTGATTCGGGCGGGGCACAGACCTCTTTTTTATTATTTTTTTATTATTGATCTTTCTCCCACTCTTCGCGTCTACCTCACACACCCGGCGGCGGCAGTGGCAGCAAGCCCTGTGCTTTGGTCCTCCGGGTGGGTCTCCGGTGAAGAGATTTGCTGGTACTAGACCGTACGGCGGTATTGCTAATATCAGCCTGATGAATTGTTGCAACGCCAAGAGGCTAGGGACATATCACAAAGCACCAGGGGTTTAGTTGCAAGCGCTTGTCTCCTTCGAAACCTCGTAATTGCGGCGGCCGAGTGGGCGAGCGACCAGGTCCAGGGGCAAGGTGTGAGGAGAGAAATGTTTCAACGCTAGGGATCCGATTCCCATCCCACAACGGGTCCCGCAGACCATTGAGGAAACCACCGAAAGCCACCCTGGGGGGGGGGCACAAGGGGGGATGTAATGTAGCTTTTCAAGCACGGCCGAGTTCAGAAAGGCGCAGGGCAAAAAGCCACCGGGCCACAAGCCCGGAGTGCTGGGATCGAAAAAGTGTCTTGGCAGATGAAGAAGGCAAGAAGAAGCAAGCTGGCAGGCCGGCGAGGTGGCTGCTGCAAGGCGCAAGGTGCAACACTACTGTGCATGTGCATGGGTGGTGGTGAGAGCCGCACGCCCGCACGCCCGCAACAACACAGCAACCAGTCAGCCAGTGGATGGATGGGCTGGGGCTGGCCCCAGGCAGGGCTGCCCGGGCTGCGGAAGCTGAACAGTCGATAGTCGAGCGCACAGGCTGGGGATTGGAGGGATAATGCGTGATCTGGATACGACGCTGAAGCTGTGATGATGCTTGCTGGTGGTGTATGTACACGCGTAGGAGCGGCCCCCGATGCGGTCGGGCATCGGAGGGGTGTTGCTGCACATAGTACGGAGTACGTACGTACGGAGGTACTCAGTCCTGTGGTAGCAGTGCATCCTGGGTCCTGTGTGCTGCGCAGCCTGCGCTGCAAGCTCAGCTGAGATGGGGCCGCCGACTGCATACAGTCGGGGCCAGGTCTCGGGGCCAGGTCTTGGGGCCAGGTCTTGGGGCCAGGTCTTGGGGCCAAGACCCGGGAGCGACCCCAGAGCCTCTGACGAGTGTAGTGGGATGACGGATCAAAAGCTGGATCTTGATTCTTGTGCTCTTGTGTGTTTTGCTGGTCGCGAAGATCAAGCCTCTGCCCTCCCTGCCTGCCTGCCTGCCTCGTCGTCCTCCTAGCCAGGGGCATCTTGGCGCCATACCACATCAGCAGAACCAGCTGGCAAGGAATTGGTCGCGGGAGAGGCTGAAGTAGACCAGTTGACATCTGGACTGAGTGCCACCAACAAGTGATAAGTGGGCCCAGCAGCACTCGGACGTGGTGGGCCAGGGCGGCAGGCCGCGATGCCTCTATGAGCTTGGTGTCAGGGGCATATGAGCATAATGGGCGTACGGGCATATCCCGATTCCCCACACTGCATTAGAACGTGGTACTGCGTGGTGTGTAGAGGCATGCCAGGGGGCACTTGGGCAGCTCGGCGTTTCGGGTCCGTCAACTGTCGCTCGGAGCAAGGTCCACCGTGGTAGCAGAACGGGGCTGGGCGACCCCCCTCGCTGCCTCGTCACCAATTTGCGACGACTCTTCTGAAATTGGGGTCTGGGATTTGTCTGCTAAGATATTTGCAGATTCCCGCGGTGGAGGAGATGGAGGAGGTGTGGGGGGGGGGAGGTGGTGGTGGCCGGTCCCCTCTCTGGGCCGGGCTATGGATTGATCCCATCCACATATGCGCGCGCGCACACCAGAAATCACACATTCCAGGCTGCAACACGTGGAGGTGAGTTGTTGATGGCGGCCACGCTGTGCTGAAGTGGGAAGGGAACGGAACATGCAACTATGTCTTCGGTTTGGTTTGTTAGCACCACCCACGCAGCACGTGGGCGGTGAGGGCGGAATCGAAATGAGATGAAGGGACAAACCAGCCCGTGCGGTGAACGGCGGCGCCTTCAGGTCATTGAGTCACGTAGGTGGTGGTTTTTTTCCCTCCTTCCTTTTCCACCCTTTCCTTCCACCCGCCCGTCTTTCCCCACGGGCCGCCGGGTCCCGCCCAGCTGGATAAAATGAAGCCATGGGTGACTGACAGCCCAGATGATGGGTTAGGCTAGCCAAGGTGATGCCAGGCAGGGCAAGTGTCGAATGCCATAGCGCGCCACGTTTGCCCTTTTTTTGGTGGTGTTTTTTCTTCTTTTTTCTTGGGTGGGGGGGGGGCTGCCAGCCTGCCAGCTGCCAGCCAGCAGTGAGCACACACGGACAGGGTGCGTGGGCGAAAATTGGAAAATTTAACACGAGCTCTGCCAAGAGCACCCGGTGCGTGCCTAGGAGTCGAGGTGTGGCTGTTCCCACAAAAATCGACTTTGAGCTTGTCAACTCTCAAGCAATCGCCATCGGGCGGGGCAGGTGTGGCGACAATCTGGATCCTGCGAAGAGTCAAGGACAGACGCAGCCCCGTGAACTTCCGAACTTCGAACACGGCCCATCGGCATATCGGCATGGTGATCTCCCCGGGCGGATAAGTAGTGTAAGTAGGTACGGAATAGGTATCAAGGTATCCAAGTACCATGCCGGTCAGCCACTTCAGCTGAGGCTCAATTCGAATCGACATGTCCCCTCCCCGTTTCGAGCATACAAGCACACACTAAAATAAGCTTAAAGATCCACTCGCCTCGGCCTTGTACTGTACGCACACGCTTTCCCACTCCTTTTTGTGGTTCTGGCCCAACGCCAGACACCCCTTCCTTAACCGCCCTCAGTCCAAGACAATGTGCAGCACACTGAACTGTCCGTATTCATAGTATACCTAGGTACGTGCCGTGTTTTGGCGCAGCATACCCTGGATACCTGTTCATGCGGTGGCGGTGAGTTGTACTGGTAGGTGTAGGCCCAGCTCTGGTCCATGTTGACAATACTGTACATACTCTGCTGTGCTTACTGGTCTGCGGTGGATCGGATCACCATGATCGATCTGCAGCCACCTCTGCCCTTTCCGAGCGCCCTGCCCTGCCGCTCCTGCCCTGCCCTGCCGCCCCTGCCCTGCCCTGCCCCTCCCCTCCTGCCCCTCGAGCTCGCAACTCACAACTCGCAACTCGCAATTGACAACTCGGACCTGGGGCCGTCCTCTCGTGCAGTCGTGCGCTCGTGTCACCCAGCAATTTCCATCAGAATCCGGGGTAGCACCAGCACCACCAGACCTGCAGACCCGCTCAGCCCGGCTCCCAAAAATGGGCCACGGCCCTGAAAGTGCACCCGCCACCCAGAACCGCCATCGCCATCGCCATCGCCATCGCCAGCGTCAGCGTCAGCGTCAGCGTCAGCGTCAGCGCGGCACGGCGACAGCGTCACCTTTGAGGCCCCACCGTTCCCACAACCCAATGTGCGCGCCCGTAACTGCATGTCCTGAGTCTCTCGCTTGCTCTCTTGCAATCTTTGTTCGCCCTTCCAGCGTTCACGCTGATCTGCCCGCGTGGCGCCGAACCTCGTCATGTTTATGATCGCATCCATCAACTTCGGCATGCTTGTTAGCAGCCCTTTTGTGCTGGGATATCATCAGCCTTGGTGCACGGTAACACTACTCGACACACTTGTTTCACCACAAGGCCGGTGCACAGCACACAGTACACAGCACACAGCATAAGACAGTACAGCGCAATTCTGAGCGGGGCTTACAGATGCATCAATCTCTGCCGTGCGAGCCCGCCCTGTTCTGTTTTGGTCCCCTCGGCTGATCCTTGGGGAAACCTACTTTGCCAAAGTCTTCATCAGCCAACCGGGTAATTTCTCAATTCCGCATCTCTGCTGATGCCATTCTGGTATTGCCCTCCATGTGGGGATAAATGAAAAGGGCCGCCTCGGGGTCCAAGTGGGGGGGGGGGTTGGGGCTTTGTACAGGGAAGGGGGACGGACAACAAGCGGGACGCTCACTGTCTTATCGGGGGTGTATGCAACAAACCCAAATGCAGCCAAGTACGCCCTCGGATTTTGTGTCTCGGTGGCCTGCCAGCCCAGCCGGCCGGAGGTGCCACGATTTGCCTCGGCATCATCTTTGGAACAGCCCTTGTTTTCCCAGCCTCACTCGACTCGTCCTCCAGAAGCGGTGAGCGAATACTGTGGTAATGTCCTGTTGTTTCCCCCCCTTCTTCTTTCTCTTATCTTCCCGTGAGAGATTACTAAATGCGAGAGTGTACTCGGTCCTCTCGGCCCCGATCCCAAGGTCCCGACCATGCTGGTAAGCCTTGCCTGCCCGTAAAGCTCACCGGCCGCCCTCCGTTGTTGGATTATTATGGTGCCAATACGACATTAGATAATTACCTAGGTATACCATCACGCTGAGCCGGCGTAGCTCTAGTGCTGTGACACAGACAGCACCGCTCGGTCATAATGGTACGAGTGCCTGCCGAACTTGAGCCCTTTCGGGGTGGTGGTTGGACTGCAACGCACCCGGCCAGCCCAAATTCACACATTGCATACAAACGAAAGCACGCACGTACGCACGTACGCACATACTCAACTTGAGTACGCAAGCGCGCACCACACGCACCATACATTCAGAGCCGTAACGTGTTACCCTGTGCGGATTATTATATGCTACCAACGAATCGCGGCCCCCTATACCGGAAGCACCAGGATCCCTGCCGAGCCCAGGTTCTGGCTCATCGGACCCTTGCTATGCCATCATGGACCCTAGTCGGTCCAGCTGGCGTCAAGGCGAAGTGCGCAACCTGAAGATACTTGGTCCTGGTCCCGTCCTGGCCGACCCTGGCTCCTCGGGCTGCTGAGCTGCTGGGCTGCTGGCGGCTGGCTTGCTGGGGACCGAGAACTGGCGGCCCACTTGCTGCTCACAGAGCACGTCTGACCAACCAGCCTGACAGTGTGGCCCCGGGGCCAGCTTCTATTTCGGATGATTGACGATTTCCTTCGTGTTTTGGGATGGGCTAGCATTGCTTTGTTGGCCTGGTCCAGCATCTGTGTTGCCCATCACGCTGCCTTCACACCCAGGATTTGCTGTACGCTTAGCTCTCTCCCTCCTCTCCCTCTCTCTCTCGTGTCTTTGTTGCTCCAAGTGCTCCAGCTTGTTCCCGAGGCTGTATCTTACTTGCCCTATTACGAACGAAGCGTTGACCCTTTTTTTTCCCTTTTCTTCTGGGATATGTGTGGACACCACATCTGATCATCCCACTCCTATAATCTTGCCGTCTGCTTCTTCCGTCCGCCCGCCCCTGGCCCCTTGTTTTCGATACTGCCCAGCACTCAGTCGCTCGCTCGCCCATTATTAGGCTCATCATCCTGGAAGGCAGCAGAACGACGGCCAACACCCATCACCACTTCTCTTATCACAGCCGGCCCCTTCTTCACCGGAACATGTGTAGTGATCCCGCCCAAGCCATGTTTTGATACCCCACAACAAGTCCTGTGCCGCTTCCGTTAATCATTAATGTCACCCTCATTTTCCCAAGTGTTCGCATAGCCAGACTGCACCGAGGGCTTCTGAGCAGTCTCGCCGGCCCGCCCACTCACTTGTTGAAATATCATGGCGTCCTTTTTTCAGCCTCCTTTGTCAGGAGATCCAGCAATCGAGAATTGCAACAACACGACGCCGTGGGAGATATACTGCAACTCCTTCATCCCGGCCAAGGACCGCCTCGTCACCCCAGTACAGTGGTTCACTTTCGCGCTGGCAATTGTTGCCCTTGGCGTCCCGTCCCTGCTGTACCTGGGGGATAGATCATTAAAGTCCCTGCGGTCGTGGAACAGATCGAGGAAAAGGTGCGTGCAAATGCCCCACACACAACACACTGGCGTGTCTGGCTGGGTACAGGCTGACTAGATGGCAGCTCAACCAAGGCAAAAACTCTGGAAAGGGCCAGGGCACTGGAGCCATCGCCATGCTTGGATCTGTCAGCGGTGCAGTCTTACTGTATATTTGGAAAGGACAGCCCTATCCCGAACCTGGGCAAGACGAGTGCCGACCATGACCTCCTCGTCGTCGCCCTGCCGTTTCTTGCGGCCGCTGCAGCCCTTGACGACACGGACCAGGGCTCCTTCTCCGAGACCTCGAGCACCATCGCCGGCGTTCCGGCATCGACACCTGTGCTCGGGTTGGTCGACGGCCAGGACCTGTCGTCAGAGAGCATTTCAGAGTCCGCGATTGCTAGCACCGTCGACTACCTCTTCAACTTGTACAGCGACAACGCTGTGGTCGGTCTCGTTGTCGATGTCGGCCTGCTCGGGCAAGATAGCGTCACCTTCGTGCCTGACATCCTCATCCGGCTGTGCGAGCTGCAGGTGCCCGTGGTGCTCAAGTGTCACCATGACAGCGAGATCCTCAAGGCTGTCAGCCTGAAGTTCCTGGCTGGCATAATCATTGAGAACGCCTGTATCCTCGAGGACGGGAAGAGGAGGGACTACTTCCGCTCCGTGTCGCTGCGGGACGTCATGACCAAGTGTGCGGACCAGCGTGTCGAGCGGCCTAGCTTTTTTGTTGGCTTCTTTGATCGCTGGCACACCCGCCCATCGGCCGCCGTGGTGCGGAGGTCTGCTAAGCTTGCCGACCACTTCGCCGCAGTGCTCGAGCACGGGCCGGTGACGTCGCCCTCGAGCTCGCCGGGTGCCCCTGTGAAGATGCCGGCGAGCTTGAGTGCGTTCGAATACCTCCGCCGGACCGAGACGTCCGAGCTGCAGGATTCGTGGATGCAGCGGAAGCGCATCACACACGTCGGGAACGGGCGTCGGGACTCGATCGAGAAGGTTGCCAGCCTACCGTTTGGTGAATTGCAACAGATCATCCCAAACATCGACGAGCTCCTCAGGCCGCTGCCTCTACCCGAGGACCTGCAGGCCCTGAGGGTGGAGCGACCCATCAAGGTGTCGCCTCCAGACTATGTGCCTGACGGGCCCTACCGCGAGGACTTCTGGGAGCGCACGTCCCAAGGGGAGCAGATCTCGCCCTACGGCTGTGTTCCATTGCTGAGCGAGCCCACGACCGCCCAGCACGAGGCCATACTGGACACCCAGATCCACCTCAGGAACCTCAAGATGCTGCAGCGCATCACTGATGCCGAACTAACAAAGCTCATCCAGGCCCTCGGGAACTTCTCAGCCGCCTCCAAGTACGCAGACCTCATCGGCAGCCTCGTTGACGGGCTCAAGCAGCGGCGGATTTCCATCTACAAGGGTCTCGGCAGCGGATTCACAATGCCCGACAATACTGCCGAGTTTTGGGGTGTTTCGGCCGCGCACAAGGTCGGCAACGCACAGTCGCACCGCGACTCGACAACTGGAGAGATAGACCTCTTCATTTCACGACGCTGCCCGAGCGACATCGCCACGGTCCTGCATACCTGGCTGGCGCACCATGACGTCCCCCGCATCGAGCGGTACGAGGAAGAAGTCCAGTTTGAGCGCACGCTCAACCCCGAGCTTGATCAAGTGGCCCTCCCCCTCAGCATCAGGCACGAGATCGAGAACGCCACCCCAGCCGAGACGCTGTTTTTGCTGGAGCAGATCAAGGTATCCGACATGACGCATCACTTCAAGTACGGCATCGAGGAGCACTGTCGCTCGGTCCTCCTGGACCAGGCCGCGACAGAGTCATGGAACCACGCGGCGGCTCAGGGCGTTCTGAGCGGCTCGTCCGACATGGAGACACTCTTCCGCCGCCGGTCTCAGGATTTCGTACGGCTTGGGGCGAACAGGCTCCCATCAGTCGCAAACCTGCTGCTTCTTTCCCGCCATGTGGACAGGGTCGTGGTCGATGCCCTCTTTGCCGGGGACCGTGATAAGCTCAACGTGCTGAACGACGCCCTCCTGCGCGCTTACGACCCCTGGGGATCCTGGGCGGTGGACTGCGAGTACGTGGACGTGAATGCAGAACTCTTCGCGCTCATCTTCTTCTCTGCCCTGCGAAAGTGTGCCTTTGAGGACGTCTACATCGAGACCACGGACCGCTGCCCGTTCTTTCTCTCCCAACCGGATCAGGCGGCTGTCTTCTCAGAACTCTGGGCCCTCGGCTCCCAGTGCGAGTCTTACTTCGGCATGCCTCCTCGAGACCTAGGTGAGATCATCTACGACCGCTATCGCAAGTTTCTCGCAGAGTATCCTCCGCCGCAAGGGTTCAAGGACAAGAAGATTATGACGTCCTTTGCCAAGCCGGATGCTGGCTCTGCGGGAAGCGATGAGATGGACCCAGACGGCCCGTCACGCAAGGGTTTCGTGAAGACGGTTACCCAGCTTCGCAAGAAGTTTGCAGAATTCGGTGCCCTTTCCATATTCTGCCTCCCCGCCATCATCGATATCCTGCTCCTGACCTTTCTCGGCCGTGGCCTGTTCATGACGGCGTGGCTTGGCAATGACCACCTCACTGCCGCCTGTTATGCTCTTTTAATGTCACTGCTCATCTCTGCCGGTGTCACTGGCTGGGTCGGAAGCATCGGGAATTACTATATTTGCAACGTAAGTTTCCCAGTGAAGCCGCGTACTATTAACCTGAGAAAAAAGGAATGAATGAAAATGAAGGGGGAAAGGGGCAGTTTGGTAGCTGACATGACATTAGTACGCGTACGATAACATGATTTATTTCCATGTGCAGCGACTTTCAGGTGGCTTCGTTCTCACCGTGGTTGTTGGGATCGTGGGCTTCATCATCTTCAGCGTCAAGGTCAACGTTGGCACTGGCATTGTTTTCATTCTGTATATCATTGCCATCTCGATGTATCTAAACGTCCTGGGTATGCCTCATTTACTTCCATTTTTGATATCGTGGACGGTGATCACTGACAAGAAACCCTTTCAGGCGTCATGGCTACTATGCACCAACATGGCAGCCCTCTCACCTCGGGCCGGACCGTCCTGTGGCGTACGATTCCAGTGTTCTTCCTTTCGCCACTCATCTCAACCTTTGTCCCTGGCCACGACGTGGAAGTCTACCTGCCAGTGATCTACGGCTTTCTCATCTTGATCCTCTTTCAATACCGCCAACTGTGTCATGAGTGGTCAAACTGGATGACCAAAATCCCTCGAATCACAGAGAAGGACATAATCGGCTGGTACAACGCAAAGGCGGAGGCTAGGGCGGAGGAGGAGTCATCGGAGATGGCCTCAGAGACAGGGAAATGCCTGGCGAGGACAAGAACGAAGACGGAGGAGAACTTGTCTCCCGAGGCCAAGAAGAAATTGGCACTGCTGGCCTTCCGCCAGCAAGTCGAGGCATACAGCGACGGTATACTGGGCTTCGGCCGAACCAAGCTCGCCGATCCTGTGGTGGTGCGCGTCGCCCAGGGCATGCCATATCTTGACTGGCTGCTGAAGAAGGATGATCCCGCCAGGCCGAGAGCAGAGACGTTGACTACCGGCTGGTTTGGCCAGGTCAACCAGGCCTTGAAGACCCAGGAGCAGCTCGCCCAGGGCCTCAAGGAGCACAACATTTTCATCTTGTTCCGGTACGCCCGGTTCGACATTGGCTCCAGTGTCGGCCTCTTCCTGGTCGCGCTAATGGACAGATGGGTCAGCATCGTCATGAGCGCCCGTAACGAGCCCATCATCATTTTCACAAACGACACTGCCCGCTATGCCATCTGCTTTGCCATCTTGTACTTTTGTTCCTCCGTCATGACGCTCGATGGGACGCTGCAGAACTACTGGTCGGGCAACTACAGTCTCTCGGAGGAGAAGCTGACCGACTTCAATCACGCAAAGCTTGTCCTGGAGGACTGGGAACGGAGCCGGCGGCGCAAGTACGTGGGCGCTCTGCTAGAGCTGTCCCAGAGCCTTGTCTTTTGGCTTGGCTTCTCCTCCATCTTCGTGTGGCTCTTTGTCAAGGACCAGCAGCTCATCGTCCTGTACTACGCCTACGTCATTGCCTACACCTCGGTCATGATCTTCCAGTTCAACCGCTGTTTCACCACCGATGTCAAATACCACGTGGGCTCGATCCTCTCGGGCGCCGTGGCAGGCTTTGTCGTCGGTTGCACCATCCATGGCATCTACGGCAAAGAGCAGCCTTTCTACACAGACGTCATCGCCCTGAACACTGCCGCAATCATGGCTGCCGTCCTGACGACCTTTTTCGTGTGGAAGGACCTGCATATTCAGAAGCCAGCACGAAAGAACCAGGCTCCCAACGGGGACTCGACCGGGTGGACGCAGCCCCGGCTGTCCAACCCGAGCATGGCGGTCTCGGAGACTTCCGAGGTTGCAACCTGGAAAGACCTCCCCGGCAATAAGGTCACGGTCAACTCTTCGAATCTCATAAGCGACAGGATCCCAGAGCTGCTGCGCCTGGCAATTGGGCAGCCCAACGTGCACGCCCAGAACGCGGCATGGTCAGAAGATGTCCTGAAGGTGGCACTCGAGATGTGGAAGGCCGGAAGGGTTGAGATCAACCTCAACACCCGAACCTCGTTCATCGAGAAGGGCTTCGGCAGCTCCATGTCCTTCAGCCGGTACGACGGGAACATGCTCGAGATCTCGACAGGTTATCTCCTCGAGGACGAGATCAATGTTCCCACATGGCAGCCCCTGCTCGCATATTTCGCCACCGAGGCCATCCTTTTCCATACCGCCCGCGCCATTTTCCACATGGACCGGCAGCGTGCCATCCAGGCCGAGCATTTCCTCCACGAGACGGAGCAGCTGTCTCGGCGCATCGACTTTGAACTTTCCACGTCCGACCTGCCCACTCTTCTCGAGATTCAGCGCAAGACTAATCTCAAGATCATGAAGCATCTCTGCCTCGGCATCCACGTCGATAGCAAGTGGCGTGATCTACCACCCTATGTCCGCGAGGTCATCTTTTGCCGCATCCTCGGTGACCCGGTGTCGGTCTCCAGGGACCTGCATCAGTTCATGGCCAACCAGTCTATCGACCTGCAGACCTCGGACTTCCATCTCGAGACTGCCCTGACCATCTACCAGAAGACACTGGAGCGTGAACACATCAACGCCGACTACTCGCTCGAGACGGGCACAGCTCCACTGTCCAAGTCGGAGCTTCACTGTGCGCCAGTCCACATGGGGCCCCGTCAGCAGACTTTCTTCTTGGGCCTCGTCGAGACCATGTCGTCGATCCCAAACACGTTTACCAAGTGGGTTGGCATCATCACTGGTGCCGGCTCGGACGTGGAGAGGGAGCTGTGGTACAACCTCCGGTACTCGTACGCGCGTGGCCCGATCCTGTGGGTGATCCTCACGTTCTGGCGCTTCTGCTGGTTCCTCAAGGACGTCTGGGTCTACGTCCTTCTCATTTATCACCGCAAGAACCTGGTGCGCATGTCCCGCCTCGCCAAGAAGGGGGCGTCCAGGACACTGGTCAAGGACAGGATTGTTGTTGAACAGCTGAGAAAGGTCATCACCGGCTTCGCGGCACACAATGAGCAGGACTCCATCACCCTGGAGATCTTTGACAAGCAGCTCTCGACCCGTCCCACAGACGTGGAGCCCGTGTCCACGGCAGTGTATGACGATGCCTTCCGGCTGTCAAACCGCCAGGACAAGTCGACTGGTAAGAACAAGAAGGCCAACCCCTGGGTCTTTTCCACGTACAACTACGGGGAGGACACGCGGTCGAGGTGGCCGGCCTTCAAAGAGGTCGTTGATGGCCAGAATTACAAGAAGTGCTACTACGACAAATACGGGCGCGTCACGCACGGCAACATGATCTTTGGCGACAAGGAATACGAGTTCACCTACTCGTACAAGTCCAGTCCAAAAAGCAGCCACGAAATCCTGCGTGCCGAGTTCAGGCTCGCAAGATCAGACAAGGAGGACAGCCTGGTGGTCTACTGGGGTGTGCCTCTCCGTGCAGACGTCGGGACAAAACTCGACTGGGTGCCCTCGGACCGTGTCTGCCGCATTGTGCGCAAGATCGACGCCAAAACGTACACCACCACCAGCAACTACGCCCATCGGCGTGATCCGACCATGGTCACTGTCTTGGAAGAAGGCGGGGCGCGCTGCCTGGTTGGCGAGCCCCCGCTGGTATTCCCCGAGGAGCAGATGATGCAGACCCGCCCGACCGACGTCTTCTTCGAGAACGACGACTTGTTCATCAGGCACCGCAGGTCTGATGTGCGCCGCATCTACAAGTACATAGGTAGCAACCGTGCTGTCAAATCCCTGAGGACCATGATCAACCCTGGTGCTTGGAACTACTGGCACAAGAAGAAGGTCTACTCCCGCGTGCCGACCTGGTGGCTCCGGACCGAGCTTTGGAACACCTGGCTCAAGTCCAACTCGCTTGACGGAATCACTGCCTGCTGGATGGACGAGCTGATCCTCCGCGAGGAGCCTACGCTGCTCAAGTACTGGTCGTACCGCTCCTCCGGACAGCTGACTGCGGCCAAGAGGGAGCTTGACGAGAACATTGAGCGCATCGTCGCCGCCACCGAGCTCGAAAAGGACGTGTCGGAAGTTTGCATGCTGCCCATCAAGGCCTCGGACCTGTATGCCATGGGGCTGGGCAAGGACGCAAACCAGATGACCACCCGCCCAGAAGACTGTTTCAAGGACACGCAGGAGCGCATCTCGGTCATCTTTAACGACGTGGGATGCTGGCCGGAAGCGCCTGGCGGTGTGTCCAATTGCCGGCGCGATCTTGTCAACGGCCACAGCACGATTCGGAACCACGTCCTCGCCGAGTCGGCAAACGAATACGGTATTCCTCGCTTCCAGATCGAGAAGAACGTCCAGTCCCTCAAGATCCTGCCTCTCTGGGGCTTGGACGGCAAGACGCCAAATCATGGTGTCATCGACAACCTCCTCCAATCCGAGGTTGACCGCAAAATCGGCAACACCGAGATCAAGCGGGATATCATCAACACCTTCGTGCCCCTGCTCAAGCAGTTTGTCAAGGGGGCGAGGTCCCGCCACATAGACCGGCCCGGGCTCCTGCATTACAGCAACATCATGCTCACAATGTTCAAGTTCTTTGAGCACAAGGACTACAATGAGGCATGGAACAGCAAGGAGGTCGCCGCCGCGTGGGCCGATGCGTGGCTGGAGAGCTACGATGACGCCGACATCACGGATCCGTCCGACTGGTTCGAGCTGTCCCGTCCGAGCATGACCGACTTCAGGGACGCGCTGGCCATCTACAAGTCGTACTTCTTCATCTTCAGCGTCCAGTCTCCCGAGAACTGCCCCCAGGTCTTCCAGAGCACCCACCACGGCATCAGCAGCCTGTTTGGTATGCTGCTCAAGTACAAGCGAGGCACCACGTTTGGCATCTGGGATCATGCCATCCTCTGGCGCGAGTGCTGCCTCAACATCTCGCCTGCGCAGTGCGAGCTCTCGATTCCTGTACAGTCCATGCTCCTCGCCGGAATCGGCCTCGCGACCAAGCTGGCCTACTTCCACGCCGACGTCATCCTGCCTTGCACCTCCTTCTTCAACCCCATCTGGGAGGCTGATCTCGGTACCGACATGGGCAAGGTCAGCCACAGGAACCAGTTCCGCCGCAAGATCGACCCCATTGTGAACGGTGTCGGGAACATGGACGCGTTTGAGCCAGTGGATCACGTCCGCACCGAGGTGCCCACCGTCATCATGCTGTCCAACGTGCAGTTCATCAAGGACGTGCGGACGGCCATCCTGGCCGCCGATGTCATCATCAACAAGTTCGGCTTCAAGGATTACAAGCTCGTCGTGTACGGCGCTCAGGACCGAGAGCCGGGCTACACCATCGACATGGTAAAGCTCATCCAGCAGTGCAAGATGTCTGACAAGGTCATCCTGGGAGGGTTCGGCCGGCCACAAGAGGTCCTCAAGGACGCGTGGCTGTTCATGAACTCGTCCCTCTCCGAGGGTCTGCCTCTTGCCATCGCCGAGGCCGCGCTTGCCGGCGTCCCCATCGTCGCCACCTCTGTCGGCGCGACAGCCCTGGTCTTGACAGACCCCGATGATCAGGATCGCAAGTATGGCGAGGTTGTCCCACCCAATGACCCCGTGGCGCTGGCCCGCGCACAAATCTCAATGCTGTCTATGGTGGGCCCTTGGTCCAAATTCACGGGCGAGGTCGGCGACAAAGAGGCCGTGCCCCCGGGCCTGACCTTGCCTGATGTCATCAGGGCCTCGGACGTGGAGTGGCTCACCCGCCGCATGTACGAGAAGGCCGACTTTCGCCGCGAGCTTGGCATGCTCTCGCGCGGTGTCGTGCTCAAGGGATTCCACGGCGAGCGTTACCTGCGCGAGCACGAGCAGATGTACTGGATCCAGTGGCACATGGCTCGCATGCGAGCCAACGAAGCACTTATGGCGCCTGCCAACCGGAGCTTCAGGTTCGGTGCAAACGTACCCCTCCGGTATAGTGATGTATCGGAGGAGGACATGTGGGCCGAGACGGAAGACTGGGGTGTGCTGGATGTTAGCGAGCGGCCTGGCCAGAATGGCAGTCGCGCTGTAGACGATTCGAGAGCGGCTCGTAACACCGGAGGAGGCATCCTGGGTCGTGCGAACGGAGCAGCTCTCGCGTTGAGTAGGAAGAGATCCGTCCGTTGGCAGGAGTTTCCTCCTAGCAATATGAGTAGGACCTCCCTCTTTTCAAATTACGAGGGGAGGAGGCTGAGTAAACAGCCGAGGAGACCATGGGTTGAATCGCGGGCCGGTTCCTATATTTCATCTAGAGAGGTATGAGAGGTATGAGAGGTATGAGAAGTACGAGAAGTAAACATATTTTTAAATATAATCATTATCTCCTGCAGCGAGTCTCCTGTAAATGCAACCCAAGACTGGTACCTACCTAGGTAGGTACTATTCTGGATATACAATTGTGACTGTCTACCTATATTTACCCATTTACTATAGTAACTTGCGGACTTTGACTATGCGGTCTTAGTGTCTAGATTCTTCCGTGTACCTAGGGCGATTGTCTTTGCTCCTAATTAGAAGATGTAGGAAACACACGTCGCATTTTAGGCAAGCCTGTATGTGTTTAATGCAAAACGCACGGAAAAAGACACCGTAAAGAGCAATGGTCACTACTTGAGAGCTACACTAGACCATGGAGAGTAGGTACGTTATAACATAAAAGGGGAGGGGAAGAACGAGGAAAGAAGAAAGGGCACGCACGGTTAGAGTTTGACTATCTATTTGTAGGTACTGTGGGTAGTGGAAGGAGCGATAGACTAACGGGGAGGGTAGAGTAGGTCTGTAAAAAAACGCCAGACGCGAAAACGCTACGGGTAGTTAAAGCTTCCTCCCGGAGGGAGAGCTTTCTGTCGCAACAAGGAAGGAACCACTAGCGGTGGCCTGGAGTACTTAGCCGCACTCCGGTGCGAGGAGCGTAGACACTCTTCTCCTTAGACAGACACACAAGAATACAGACTATTATCGCAAACTACGATTGTAACCGACCAACACTAATTAGTAGTCGCTTAGACTACAAACAGTTAGGACAAAGAGACTTATCGACGACGATTTCCCTGCTTTGTAATATCCTTATCGTTAGCAACGTACTATACAGCAAACGATTGCTTTAATAGGCCTCCCTGGAAACAGACGCTTAGGCACTTGCTGCGAAAATCGTTTCGGTATTTCAACTTTCCCTGCGTTAATTATATATTTGTTAAAACCTAGAATAATACGCATCCTTTACATACAAGTTTTACATCAAAAATACTTTTTTTTAACGCTAAAAATAGCCTAAAAAAAACAGCCTTAATTTAACTATTACCGCCTAAGGCAACTTGCTGCGCTGTGTTTGTTTATTAATAGCCAACAATAGTTGCAACTATTGCTATATAGCAAACTCTTGGAAGCCACTTGGCAGTAATAAAGCAAACTGTAATAGTTACGTAACTCTTGTTGTTACCACCTTCCTAAGACTAAACGGCTGCTACTTGTCTTTCTTCCTTAATTACTCAACCTTTTAGACGCCCATACATTACGGCATTACCTATATTAGACCTTTATATACACTAGTTGTTTTTGCTAAGCACCTTTTGCTTATAACAATCGCCTTTACAACAACCTTTAACGGACACCCTTGAGATATATTCCTGATAGCTAAGCCAAATAAAACCTACTACGTTTGGATAATATAGCCTTTGCCGCAAATTCCTCCGCGAACAAGGATGCAAACCTTATAGGAGGTTACAAATTAGGTAAACTCTTTAGCAAATACTTAATACTAGACTTAGCGTACTATAGATATATAAAAGCGCACCTATAGTTTATACCTCTACTACTAAATGCTTTAGTTAAGCATTTGGTAACAAGCTTTGCAAGTTACTTGGTAAGTTACAATTAATAAAAACTTTACAACAATAACTTATTTATAGTATTCCGCAAGGATTTTACAATATAAACGGAAAACATATTTGTTAAACTGCTAACTCTTTGTAAGCGGTTATTAAAGATCTTTTTGCAAACCTAAAAAGTATACACTAGATGCAACAACCAACTAATTACTCTATAGCTACATGCTTTAGCCTATCTTAAAGAGAAATTACCCTAGAACGAAGCTAAGCTTTGCAATGTTCTACTAGCTTTTAAATCAAATATAAACAAGTATCGCACGCACTTGCTAGTACTAAGCTTGTTAGCAAACTTACTAGGAGCACCAATAGGGCTAGTAAAAAACCCCTAGGATTAAGGGTAACGAGCTTTGTAGTAGCTAAAACAAGTAGGATAACCTTTATCGCCGCTAGGCCCAGAATTGCAAGGACCTATAGTTTAACCACTTGGAGCCCAAGGATAACAATAGGTTTTAGCATTTCCACTGCCTAGGAATATACTAGGGCTTTAGCGCCTATAAACTACAGCCTTGAGTTTACCTACAAAGCTATAACAGAACCCACTATTCCAGCTAGCATTTTAGCCGCTCAAAATTATAGCATTAGTTAAAATAGGTTTACCACATAATAGATAGACGCGAAGCTTATACTAGCGATATACCCTATACCTAGCGTAACTATGGATATAGGGACTACTACTATAGCTTTCGCGCTTGTAGTATAGATAAAATATTAAGTATAATTTTTACAAGATATTGCCTCTATAGAACATACTTAACATAGATTTAGCGAAGTTTGCATAGTTTATTAAAACTTTTAACTCTTTTTAGAAATATTCCAAGAAGCTATATAACTTGCTAGATAACAAAATAAAGATATTTTTTAACATTTGTTACTATACTAAAATTTAGCTAAGCTAATTTTATATAGTTTTTCCTTAAATACTAAGGGATTAGGCAAAGGCTTACTACTTGCATTTTATAAACCAAGCTAATATATTTGCTATAGCGTATATAAAAATCAAAATGCACTTTAATATAGACTTAAACTACTAGTACTACTATATAAACTAAACTATAACAACGTTTGCAAAAACAAGGGCGTAAAATTCTAACAAGAATCTTTATAGGGTGCTATGCGCTATACTTAATAGACTTTAGCTATACTAGCGCGCGCTGGGTTTAGACTATATAGGAGAAAATAACCTTTGCATAATAGTTATTAAGGTGTATAAAGAAGTGCTAAAACTTGAAATAGCATTATTTAAACCCATATAACTATGCGAAGAGTTGTTTTTAAACCTAAAATCCGCGATAAAGACTTAACTTAGCTGCGGAAAAATATTAATAGTTAACGTAATAAACAACGTCTAAGATTAATATTATATTAACCGCAAGTACAATAGATAATTTAAAAGTAGGAAAAAACAATTATTGCAAGGCTTCTAGCAAAAAGGCTAAGGATTTAGATATAGCCGTAGAAACTTTAGCAATTGTAAAGGATTCTAAGGATAGCTATAGAAAAAAAAATACTTTATTTATAAAGAAAAAGGATACTAGTTAATAAAGCATACCGCTAACAAACGATAAGCAGTAAGAACAAGTTATTTAAGTTAATGTAAATATAAAGGTTGCAATGAGAACAATTTTAAAAACTATTTGCTAGAGTTTAAGGGGCATAATATAGATAATAAGGAATACTACAACTGTAAAAAGGAAGATAATAGTTGCAACAAGGAATATAAAGGTAAAGCCTAGTTCTTAAAGGCAAATGTTAACTTTTTTAAAGCAAATATAAACTATCTTGCAAACTAATTCTTTATATATAAGTTAACCAGAATGGATATCTTTAGAGATACAACAACTGTATTGGCTAGCTAATTTGTTTTGGAGAATAGGTATTTAAAAGCACGATTTTAAGGAATTCTCCTAGATACGAGAGTATTAAAGATTTCTATTGCCAAATGTAAACAATTCCTTGCATTGCAACAAAAAAACCCAAGATACAAATTAAATGCAATAGCCGTAAAAGTAGCAAAAGTTAGATTTAAAAATAAAATACTAATTAAATTACTAGGGATAGTAGACATTAACACCCTAGTGGGACTTGTAATATTTTACGTTGTAAATATATAAACCCTTTTTCTACTTTCTCTAGCTAATATAAATTAACTAAAAGTTTATTTCAATAATATTACAAACAAGTTGGTTTGCTACAATAGTATAATAGTTGTACTCGTGCTAAGAAAATAGAAATACTTGTAGTTTTTTTTGGATAAGACTATAGACGCTGTTTATTTCCTTAGTAAAATAGAGTTAAAACACCTATACCGCTGCTTTAAATACCTAGCAATAAATTGCCTATGCTAAATGTTAGAAAAGGCTGGATATATAGATGTAAATAGATAAGCCCTTACAAAGATTGAAAAAATATACTACTAGTGCTAAATAAATATACTAGCGCTAAGGTAATTTAAATTTACCTTTTGCAATAATTGTAAGTTTAACTACAAAATACTAGTTAATATAATATACTTAAACAAACGTTTAGTTTTACATATAGTAAACTAGGTAATAAGTTTTTAGGGCGCTAAATTTCTAAAATCTATAATAGCAAAACATACCTAATAAATACTATAAATCCTATAGATTAATATATATTAGGGACTACTAGATGTAGTTACCTACAACGCAAGTATAAACTTTGCATTCTCTAAGTTTTGTGCTAAAGCATAAATAATGGAAATATCCTACAAACAAGTTCCAGTAAAAGCATATTAGTTGATTAGCAAAGTTAAATAATACTATTACTCTCTAAAACGTACCTACAACGTTCTATACGTAGACCTATACGATAGCATAAACAACAATACTATCTTGCAAATAATAGTTAAGGCTATAAATAATACTGCTAAGCTAAATAAATTGGTACCTATACTATTAGTATTTAGTGCTTATTCGCAAGTGTTATACAACTTACTACCGTTACTATTTACTTGGAAAAAAGCTAACGCAATTAATAAAGCCATAAAAATGTTAAAAAAGGCTATAGTTAAAAAATAAGTTTAAAACGCGCTAAATACAAGGAATAAACCTATTAATAATATAGCTTTTCCACTACAATATAACGTTTGCGTATAGCGAGAAAAAGAGAGATAAACTAGCCTATACAAAGTTATTTTAGTTAACGGACATAATGTAACTTTAAACATACTAAATAGCCCAACAATATTTAAGTTAACCGTAATCCAGCTATACTTCCTTAATGTGGAGGAAGAAAAACGAGGCTTGCAACCGGTAAAACCTACTGCAAAGCCTGGAATACTAGGACCTATGCAACCCTTGTTTTCGATAATAAAGAACTACATTATAGTAGTATATATAACAAAGAGAGAAGATAATAACTATGCCTTGGCTATAAAACTAAGGCAAAATAGCGTAATTATAACGCTTAGCCTACCGTTTAAAGAATTAAATAGAACAAAGGTTAATAACCTTATAGCCAGGGGAGTTTTTAAGTTTAAGAGATAGTTACAGATAAAGCATGGCAACCATTGTTTATTTAAGTTCTAAATGGTACAAGAAGTAAAAAGCAAAACGATAAAGCTATATAAGAAATCCTAGTTGATTATCCAAGGCTATAACGACGAGAGTAAAGATTTTATCCTAACCTAAAGCCTAATAATACAACAAATAAGCTAATGTATAATCTTTGCACTTGCTTTATCTTTAATTTAAAGCAACGGGATATCTTTAATGCTTTGGGATATTATTTAGGCCTATTTTTAATTGAAATTAAAGCTATAGTATATAATTCTTGTAAAGTTGCTAAGGGAATTAAAGAGTAGATATCTAGATAGGATAATTATCTAGGTAGTTAAACTACTTTATGGAATTGCGGAAGCTAATATTTACTAGTTTAATATATACTAGAAGCATTACAAGGAAAAGCTTAACATAAACTATTCTACTTACAATCTTGCTTATTAATTGCAAGGCCTGTATAGCTTTTTGGTGTAGCAAGCATATAAACGAATAATATTCTGCTGCTAGCTAAAAAGGAATTTTAAGATAAAAAGGACGTAGCATTAAAGAAAGCCAAACTTCAAGTAAAGCCTAAGGAGGAATTAATACCTAAGAACTCTATAAACTATAATGGCGCTTACATAACAATAGACGCTAATGGATTCATTACAATATATTAAAAGGAATAGGTAGACAAACTTACTATTATTAATAGAACAACTAAGGATAAATTACAACGTTACCTAGAACAAAGGGCCCAAGGAGTGTACATTGCTTCCATTTACTAACCAAAGGCATTTTATAACCTCTCGGTGGTTGCATAGGTATAAAGCCTAGAAGAGGAATACTACAAATATCTAAATAAACAACTATTGTAGTAAATAAACAATGTTCTCCGGGGAATTTAATATATACCCCTAAACCTTTAAACTGCAAAACTTTTTGTATTTGCGGACAGATTATTTGCAAACAATTAGGACTTAATATCTTAGCTTGGATATATAATTGCCCTTGCTAACGAAGCTTGTATAAACAACGACAAAGGATTTACTATAACTGGAAATATTCTACATTAGTTGTTAACGAAATGCAAACGAGTTACCTGGAGTATACTAGTAAGCAAGATCTATAGAATAGTAAATAGCGTAGATATTGGGATTGCGCTGGCTACTATAATTTGGATAATTACTAGACGACTATTATTACTAAACATTCCTCTAATAATTTGTACAAACTTTTATAGCCTATATAAGTATTTAGTAAAACTTGGAACTACTAAGGAAAAACGCCTTATAATTAATATTATATTATTATGATAATTATACAAGGCATAAAAGATTACTGAGGTAAAATGGATTAATGGAAAGGATAATCTAGCTAACGCACTTACAAAAGGCATATTAAACTTTACTTTGCAAAAGTTAATTAACAACAACGAGCTTTGCATACGGGTAGATAGGTTTGTGGAGAGATCTAAAGTTAAATTTATTCCCTCCCAGTAGGGGAGGTATAGCAAAAATCATAAAAGAGTTTACTACCATATTAGATAGTAATAATAATAACAACCCTTGAAAGCAAACCTGCAATTGTTGTAAGCGCTACCTTTAGGGAGTATATAACCATCGCAATAAAGGACTACTAGCCTAATGTTTTTTTTTGGAACGCCCACAGAGGTCCACTGCGTTGCTATTTTAATTTAAAGCCTCTATGGCATATATTTATTGCTACCTATTTTTAAAAAACTACAAGTGTTACAACAAGGAAGGAACTACTGGCGGTAGCCTAGAGTACTTAGCCGCACTCCGGTACGAGGAGCGTAGACACCCTCCTCTTTAAATAAACACACAAGAATACAGACTATTATCGCAAACTACGATCGTAACCAACCGACACTTTCCCTTTAGGATAAAACCCCAATTAGTACTAGTATAGAATTAAAAACATAGATAATATAATAACTATCTAGGACTACCCTTTTATTCTTTGGGACTTTATTTTCTACCTTATAGTAATAAAACTAGAACTAAACTATATACTATATACTAACTAGGAGAATAATAAAACTTAATAAAGATAAGATAAAAAATTAGGAGAATAGTATTTAAAACTAGGATAAGGAGTAATAATCTTTAAACTTGAGGAATACTATTCTAAACTATAAAATAATTATATAATAAACCTAAAATATACTAAGCCTTTTTAGAAAATCCTAAAAAAATAAATAATTATTATTAAGGTAACAAAGTACCTTAAATTATTTAGCTAATAAAATTTAAGAAACCTATTAAAAAGCTTCTAAATTATAAAATATAATTAATAAAATATATAATACCTAACTTATAGCTAAACTCTTTATTATATTAATAGTATTTACTTACTTAAAAGGGTTATACTTACTAAGTTAAAGAAACTAAATCTAAAAGGAGCTTACTTAATACCCTTTTTATAAAAGGGATATCCTTTAGGAGAAAGAAGCTAATTTTCAAAATATATTAAGCTAGTAGATTAGAATAATAAACTAAAGAATATACTAAAGGAGGATATTAAATAAAAAGTATGTAAAATAATAAAGTATATTAAATGGGGAATAAATAGCTTACTTTAAATCTAAGAATAAAACAAAGAAAAAGTAAAAAAACCCTTATATTCCTTTTAATAGCTATAATAGTAGAATTTTAAACTAAAACCCCTTTTAATTATTTAATATCTTTTATTTTAGCATGGATGAATATATTGCTATTAACTCTATTTTATAAAATAGACTATAGAATAATAATAAGTATTATATTTAATAAGATATTCTTAAGGCTTTTAAGGTAGAACCCCCTTAAGTATATTAAAGATATTAAGATATATAATAAGAAATATAAATTATATAATAAGAAAGTAAAGAAGTAGAAGATATAAGTAGTATCTTACTAATGCCTTTAAAGAAATATAAAAGCTAAGTAGTATTTTTAGCTACTATTAGATAATTATAAGTAGAATATAGTTTAGTTAACCTTTACTAAAAGACTTGAAATATAAAAAGTAGAAGTTAGCTATAGTATAGATATAAAAATATTTAACTTTAGGTAATAAGCTATAAAAACTTTATATAACTTAATTAGTTATATTATTAAGCTTTTATATTAATACTTATATAAATAAATAAAGGAACTATACTATTAGCTATATACTTATATAACTATTCTAGAGGGAAACTTTAATTTTAATATAAACTATTAAATCTAGAATTAAGTATTTAACTACCTTTTTACACTAGGCAAAATAATAAGTAAAGGTATTAACTATTTATATTCTGTAAGTTCCTCTACTGAGCTAGAACTATAATAAGTATCCTAAAGGGATAAAATATAATATATCTTTTTATATAAATATAGAAAGTTTTACTATATAGGAAATTTTATAGTAATATTCTAATTTACTTCTATAAGCT
>MAVT02000234.1:0-42339 GCA_001702395.2 Diaporthe helianthi | reverse complement strand
GTATAACTACTTATATAGCCTATCTATAGTGGGTTTTCCCTACGCCCTAGAATACTATTTAAAGGTTTTAGGCCTCTTCTATAATATATATTAACTTTAAATTACTTACTCTATAAGAACGGATATTCGCACTGTAAAAAACGGATGGTACATAGGTATAAGTTACTAATGTGCGAATCTTAATTTGTACTATAAAGGTAATAGAAATCTTTAACCCCTGTATATATACTTTAAAACTTATTCCAATTTTATAAAAATAATATAATTAAATAGCCCTACTTTTTAGCTTTATATATATATTATTTTTATAAGGCTAATTAATCCTTTGAAATATATAAATAAAGACTAAAGTATTGAGAAATTTAGACTTTTCCAACTTATAACTTAATAAAGCCCTAACCCTATATTAGAATATTAAGTTAAATACTATATTTAAATATATCTTATAGTTCTTATATAGTATTACTAATTATAAATATTATAAAATACTTTATAAAATATTTAAAACTTATATCTTAAATTATTATTATTTTAAATCTAAGCTTAGTATTATTATTAGAAATTTATAATAATTATTTATATATAAACTAGTAAATCTTAACCATTAATAATATTAATTATAATTTTCATTATTATAATAGGATGTAATAAGTAGTAAAGACTTGTATTATAAAGTAAAGGTTATATAGGGCGCTGGGCTGTACTGTAGGTGGTTTGAAAAGTAGGCGCTCTAATTAGCTACAGCGCAAAAGTAAACAATGTACCTGTGTACCATCCGTTTTTTGCTGTGCGAATATCCGATCTCTACTCTATTACGTTTTCTTACAAGGTCTTAAGGCTTTAGAAGGGCCTTATAGGAGGGTAATGTAATAGTATACCTTATAGGTATTTCTAATAATAAATGACTAGTTGTTTATCAATGTAGGTGCGCCGGTAGCAATAGGTAAGCCATTGCATCCCTCTTAAGTACGCACTAAAGTACAGTATAGCAGCAACCTTAGAAGCTACAAATATTATAATGAGACCTAGAGACAACATGTGGACAGATTTTGAGTTCAGCACATGATTATTCAAAGATTGTGGTGCTGGTAGTGTCTTGTCTTCAAAGGACAAGTAGAAGAAACAACCTAAAACCACTATGCCATTGCCTAAAATGCCTTTTTTTGTGGACAGAGTAGCCTATGATATCATGGCCAAAGTAAGCCCACCACATGCATGGATTCATCCTGTGTGTCTGGTCATCCACGCTTTCATGACAGCCGGCAATTGCAAGTAAGACGGTTTGCACTTTGGCCAGTCGTACGGTGACACAAGTCAGAATAGCTCCAAGGTTTGAGGGATAGACAAGGTTATGCCCCACCCAGTCACGTTAGCGCCTTGTGAGACAGCGCTTGAGCTGTGTGCTCAGGATGTGAGATCAATGGCGCCAGGGCCTCGAGGCTCAAGGTGACTCACCTATGTACTCCGTACCACAGCGCAATCTGGGACTTCAGGACATTTACTATTAAAGCAAGGCGCTGGTCGAGTATTGTCGAGGTCCGTCACCCAACCTTCTGAATTCTCACCAACGCATTCGACCCCCACCCCTGGCCTCGTCGAGTCACAATGCAGTTCATCACGGTCGATGTCTTTACCGACACTTGCTTCCTAGGCAACCCCCTAGCGGTGGTCATTGTCGAGGACAAAGATCGGTCCGCGCTTGGGAAGGATAAGCAGCAGCTTATTGCTAAGGAGTTCAACCTCTCTGAGACCATCTTCCTCTACCTCCGGCCGGGCGAGACACTACAACACCCGGACCGGTCATCGAGCGTGCGCGAGGTGAGCATCTTCACCATCGAGAGCGAGCTCCCCTTCGCGGGCCACCCCACCATCGGGACGACATACCTGGTCCTGCAGCACCTGGGCTGGGACTTTGTCGACACCATCACGCCCCCGTGCGGGCCCATCCGCATCGCCAAGTCCTCGGCCGCCGGCGGCAAGGTGACTGCGAACATCCCACACGACGTGCACCTGCACTCGCGCACGCTGCGGTCTCTCTACGAGCTGGGCGACAAGGAGGTCAGGGCCCAGATCGAGCCCGCCCTCCATGATGATGCGTCCATCCGCGCTGCGGAACTCGACGCCCCTATTTTCAGCATCGTCAAAGGCATGACATTCCTGCTCGTCGAGCTCCCCAGCTTGGAGCACCTCGCCCGCGTTGATGTCCGTAAGCGGCTGAACCTTGGTGAATACGTAAGCCTCCTGGATGCGGGACCATGGGGTCACGGGTTTACGGCGAGATATTGTGAGTGACCGCCCGCTTCTCTGCGTGATTCCCGGACCCCGGAGTTGTAGTCTTCGCCGGAGGGGCCGGAGGGGGCTACTCATGAATGTGAACGCTGTGGTGCTCAGGATTGATTGAATGAGTAGACTACGTCCCGCAGGCGGTTGCTACTGACGAGAATGGACTGAGAAATGAGACCATCCGTTCGAGGATGGTGGAGCTCGACTTTGAGGACCCGGCTACCGGCTCTGCGGCGTCGGCACTGACGAGTTATCTGAACCTGAAGGGAGATGCCGATGAGACCAAGTACCATATCACCCAAGGCGTCGAGCTTGGGAGGAAGAGCGAAATCGAGACACACATCATCTCAAAAAAAGGCGAGGAAGAATCAAGGGTGATAAAAGAGGTGAGGCTCGGTGGCACGGCGAAGGTAGTGATGAAGGGGGAGATATTTCTCTAACGTATTGTTGCCTTGGGTGGTGGTGGTCTGTGGGGGTTTCCCTGGATTTGACGCGAAATGCAAGTGACGGACAAACTTGATGTTTCCTGGGTGCATTCTTCGGTCTGGGAATTAATTACTTCCATATCCCAGTGCTGCTTTTCAGTGCCTGAATAGACACGAATGGGGAACAAGGATGCTCCACACAGCTGCTGGAACGGATGATTTAGGACAGTGCAACAGTGCGTATGCAAGAGGCGGCCCTCCCAGAACATCGGGTCTGAGTTAAAACCTGCGCGAATGACAGAATCATCTCACAACAAGACTGCCCCAACGGAACTGATAAGAGTGGTCAGGCATTGGGTATTGTTAACCCCATTCCGTAAGATCTTATACTTGCCCGCCGATCTGATTGATTGATTCATTCGCCGCCCACAGATTACACAAAGCCATTATCTTGGCGGCAGCCCTGGTGGGCACTGGGCATTGGCCTTTGAAAGACAAGCAGACAAGATTGCATTGAAATGGCTTTACTACACAAATTGAGCAGCGGGCTGTGCAGGTGTCAACTTTCAAGGTTGGCACGAGCCGGGAGAGGCGAGGTAAAAATCTGGGGAAAGTACTTAGGTAGTCATGGAAGGAACTCCACTTCTTCCCCGCCTCCCGCTAACCGCAGCTTCCCCACGCAAGGGAGGATCAGAGCCGAAGGTCTAGAAAAAAATCAGGCAGGAAGGAGCCCGGGGTCTGGGCAATCCTTGGGCCAACAATATTGGGCTGACAGCTCTCCCACCCCCGCCGGCACATGTGCACCTCCCTCTCTGTCTGGAATCTGGATTCCACACTTTTATTACCCGGTAGTGCAAGATCCCACGACGTCGCGAATCTGACACAATTCTTCGTACTGTTCGTACTCAGCCCGCCCTCCACCTGGACCCTGCTCATAAGACGGACACATTCCACTTGGGCCTAGCTCATTACGTACATGGTTGTGTGAAGTACCCGCGGCCCCGTCTCAGAACAGTCGAGCTGGAACAACCACCAGACTATCGCACGCATCATTCCTGCTTCCTCTTCCCACACTCTCGCCCGAGTAGCCAGCCAGCCAGCCAGCCAGCCAGCCAGCCAGCCTACACAACTACAATACCCCCCTTCAACAACCCCAAACGCCATCGCATGTCGGCGTCATGGAGTCGATCCAGCTGGCCCAGATGCTAGCTGACATCTCCGATCTCAGCGCTGCCGACAAGAAAGCAGCAGCAGCACTCGTGAACGCGAACAAGGCTCTCACCAAGGAGGCCCAGGCCCACGCTTCAACCCAGAATGACGGCCTCAAGCCCCCTGCTCCCAACGCAAGCGCATCACGACCCTCGTCCTCCGTATCGAACAACCGTCTGGACAAGTTCGGGCGCCGCATCCTGACCCCACCCATGACACGAGCCAACTCAAACCAGGGTTCCATGCCCGGGACTCCTCGAGGTTCTGACGTAAGTACACACTCGCTCTTGACCCTCGCTTGGGCAACGTGACACCATGCTAACGCCTGGCTGCGCGCAACAGCCCGAGGACGACGTCGACCGCGCGAGCACGCTAATGGCCCTATACGACATCCGCAACAAGATCAAGCAGCAGGACAACACTAGCCTGATCAGGGCGCGCGAGAAGATTGACGCCATGATCGCGAAGCAAAAGGCCGCCGCCGAAAACCAGAATAAGCAGGGGGGCCACGCGTCGCAGACCCAGGAGAGGCCGCGGCCGACGTCGCGCTACACCTTTCCACGGCCCGACGCGACGAGCAGCGCGGAGAAGAAATGAACGAGAGGGGATCTCGAGCAGGCGTTGGCCAAGGCGCAGGAAAAAGGCTCACATTACACACATATTTGGCGCGAGGCGTTTTTAGGCACGGAAAATCCCATCCAACGATGACTGCTTGGTAAGGGTGTGGGTACGGGCTTGGGAATGGAATGGGGCAATAGTATACATGATCTGGTTGATGACCGCGTGACGGAACTAATGAGACATCCAAGGTATGGCTTGGTGGGATTGTACAAAAGGAAAACACGAGCAGTGTTTCCTGGGAGGCCGGACAGGTCTGTATCATAGATGGTTAATGCAACCTTTGTAGGTAGTTACTAACGACAAACACATGTGCCAAATGTCATGATGATACCCGGGCAACAAGGATTCTTCGCTCTGTGGGCCAAGGTGGCACACGAAAAACACAGGTGCGGTACAATGTTGCAGCTCTGGACAGTGGAGAGACTTGAGTGCCTATTTATAAGTATACTTGTCTTTGTCTGCAGAGGAGGATGCCACTCAAGTTGTGGGCTTAAGCCAACAAATCGGATGAGAAAATAAATACAAACTGTACTCTCCAAAAAAGGCATCATTGGGCAGGGGAGCCGAGCCTGGTCCGAGTCCCATACCAAAGCTCCACTGAAACTGACCGCTGCATGCTCTAAGCTCTAAGCTTCGTCAAGCCCCGCCCATTATTAGTACCTAAGTAGCCCGCCCGCCCTTTTTTACAACAAAATTGCGCTCCGACGTCACGGCCGGGCCTTTCGTCTCCCCGAACCCTTTCGCAGTCAACAGCGCATATCCACCAATTCTGCCCATCATGGCGACCGGAGTGGACGCAAAGCTCCTCAAGAGCACCAAGTTCCCTCCAGAGTTCAGCCAGAAGGTTGATATGACCAAGGTCAACCTGCAGGTCATGAAGAAGTAGGTCAAGCCAGTGTTGGCCACCCCCACCCCCGGCCGCCCAAAAGGTGCCCAATTGCGTTTCGACGCGACTGACGCGTCACTCCTCGTTCAGATGGATAGCAGGGAAGATATCGGAAATCTTGGGCAGTGAAGATGATGTGGTCATTGAGCTTTGTTTCAATCTCATCGAGGGGTCCCGATACGTGAGTTGCCTCGACAAACGCCTCGCCTCCGATCTCCCCTATGAATCCAAATGCTAAACATCTGCTCGCCCTCAGCCCGACATCAAGTCTCTCCAGATCCAGCTCACCGGCTTTCTCGATAAAGATACTGCGCCTTTCTGCAAGGAGCTGTGGAACCTCTGCCTCAGTGCCCAGGCCAGCCCTCAAGGCGTGCCTAAGGAGCTCTTGGAGGCGAAGAAATTGGAGCTGATACAAGAAAAGATCGAGGCCGACAAAGCTGCCGAGGAAGCCCGCAAGAGACGTGAAGAGCTTGAAGCCCGCCGTGGCCGGGGAGGTGGCCGTGTCGACAGCTATCGTGGTGGGCGAGGCGACCGAGACACATACCGTGGCGGTGGGCGGGGCTTTGGACGTGGTCGCAGCCCTTCACGTTCACCCCCTCCATCCAGGCGAGGAGGTCGCGACAATTACCGCGCTCCCACCCGTGGCCGCGATTCATACGTGCCCGGCGACCGACGCCCTGCGCGACGACGATCGCCCACCAAGGACTCGCCCCCGCCTCGTTCTCGCTCCCGCTCATCTAGTACATCTGGCAGTCGACGACAGAGAAGACGCAATTCCTCGTCTCCGGATGCACGCAGGAGGTCGCGGTCTCCACTGCCCCGGGAGAACAATTACCGCCCTCGCAGGCGTTCCCCTTCTTCAGACAGGAACTCGCCTGCGCCAAAACGCCGACGTTACTCGTCGTCTCGAAGCCGCTCGCCCGTCAGGCGGAGGCGCCGCAGATCAATCTCATCATCTGGCTCGGACAGGCGGTCTCCGTTACGTTCACGAAGCCCACCTCGCAGGGGACGCCACAAGGACAGCCGCAGCCGCAGCCGCAGCCGCAGCCGGAGCCGCAGCCGCAGCCGGAGCCGGAGCGGCTCCCCTGGCGGTGGTCGCCGAGTCCGAGGTCGAGGAAGACGCGAGCTAAGCCGTAGCAGGTCTCCGTTCGATTCTCCGCGCGACTCCCGGCGCTTGTCGAGGTACCGAAGCAGAAGCAGAAGCAGAAGCAGAAGCAGAAGCAGAAGCAGAAGCAGAAGCTCGAGTCGTGGTGGAAGAGGGGGAAGCAAGAGAAGCCCACGGAAACATAACACATCCTCCATCTCATCCAAAGACCGTTCGCGAGACAACTCGGCTGATGTTTCCGAAGACGAGAACAGAAGACCCAGACCCAAGTCCCCTGCCGAAGATGATAACAACGAGCCCAAGACGACGACAGCGACAGACGCCTCATCGAAGGTACGCTAGTCTCCTTGACTGGGAAAGAGTGGGAGGAGGCTGAGGGTGGTTATTTCAAAGACCGTACGCGAGACACCTACTAACCAGCTGTCATGTTCTACCAAACCTCAGCCCCAACAGAAGAAGACAACGCAGCAGAGGACTACTGAATTGAAAGAGAGGCTGCTCAGGGAGCGGCTGATCAAGCTGAGGAGATCCTCGAAGAGCGGACCGAGCAATGTCTGAGGCTAACCTCTTGTTGAAGTACTTCATGCGCAGTTACGGGCCATCTGTAAGCCGTATCTCAGTTCGTGTGTGCTCGTTGCACCCACCAAGGCATCGATCGGCATTCCCTGTTCTCCTTCTATAGCCACAATCTCACAGGCATCATACATGGGTAGATAGAGTCTTGAACCACCGTCACGAATGGCTCGGGTTGCTTTCTGATTCGCCTGTTGACTGATGTGTGTTGAGCCATGAAATATTGCACCTAGACACCTACTTCAGGTATGCTCACCAGCCTACCTAGGTACTGCACGGTGGTACACACGGGTTTGCATGGCCCCTGCCAACCTAGGTACCTAGGTACCTACCTAGGCGGACAAACATATGAATGAGTCTAGCCCTACCCCCTTGGCAACTGCTTCGAATCGAACTGCAACATCAACCACATTGAGAAGGTACCACATTCTGAATGAGGATCAGTGTGCCCTCATGTTCCAACCCTGCCTTTTTCATCATAACTTTACGGCATCACCAGCTGTGCAAACATCTACTTGTAAGTCTGTTGGCGGCGAGTAATTGGTTAGTCTGGACTTGCCACGGCCGCTGTGGGCCGGCACCGCATGCTCCGATTCAATCGGCCATCCTTCTGAACATGCCGCCAAGAAAGAAACTTAAGCTTAACCTCAACCGTCCATCAGCCAAGCCCCAGACCTCGTCCGAGACAGACGACCCCGCAGCCCGTCGCGCAGCCCGTCGCTCAGCCCATCTTGCAGCTCGCCGATCCGCGAGAGAAGATTTTGACCCGCCATTTCACATCGACGAGGACGCAGACGACTTTGACTTGGGCGACTCGGGCGACGACGAAGAGGACATCTGTCGGCGAGAAGAGATTACCAACAACGACGACTTAATCACACGACTCAACACATCTCTCAACACAGCTATCAACGCCAGCTACAAGACTGCCGAAGGCCTACAAGTCGCGAGGGAACACCCAAGCCACCTTCGACGCATTGGCCGCGGCCGGCCGACCCGCGCTCGTGCACAGAACCTTGGTTTGACTTTGGGACTCGCTGGTGCTCCACAAGATTCGCCAACCGACCAAGACGCGCCATCAGAGCCTGTGAGCGCTGAAGAGTAGGAACCGCTCGCTGCAGCCGCTCAAACAACTTCGACCTCGTCTCAAGGTGCTGCAGTAAACATCTCCGGAGGGAGTTCGGTGTCTGCGACAGCAGGCCACGACGCGCCAGAGCCCCAGCCAGAATACATCTCCACTGGGCCACTTGCCGATCCTGCTTCCATCCTTGGTAGCTCCGAGCTTGGGGAAGCCGAAATCGTTGCAGCTTCACCGACACCATCCAGTACCCCTCAAGGAGATCTCCCTAAATCTACGCCGCCGAAGAGCGATTCGACGCCGGGCACTGGCCTATCGAACGAGACCAGAGGGCGAAGGAGAGTGCACTGGCCTCCGGACGACAAGCTGTACGACATCCGTCTCTTGAGCCCAACCCGAGACATTTCGGAAACTACACCCTGAAGCATGACGGAGAACAACCAGGCGGCCGCGGGCGCCGATGCGCCTGGCGGGCTACCGTATTACGAGCAGTCGAGGACGGAATTGAAATCGCTTTTGCAAAAGAGACGCGATCTTCAGGCCAAGCTCGTGAGTGTCCCGTGTATACCTGTCACTTGTCGGACGCGACGCCAGCTAACGTTTCATTCTGGTGTAGGACGCCCTCGAATGCACAATACACAACAAAGAAACAGAGTATCTCGAGCAGACCCAAGCCGGGAACATCATAACGGGTTTCGATAATTACACCAAGGGGACCAACGCGGCAGCGGCTCAGCGCCGCAAGGGGGGCAACACGGAGATGCATCGCGTCTTCTCCAAGTCGTCTATCTCGTACAACGCGAACGCGGCCGACTCCACCGCAAACACGCCGGGTTCTAGTCACGCCCCGACGCCGGTGAGCACGACGTTCGCCGGCGGGAGCGGTAGCAATCAGCCCACGCCAACAAGTGCCACGGCGTCCACGGGCAAGGCCGGTGGAGGAGGCGGCGGGGGCTCGAAAAAGGACAAGAAGAAGGTCGTCAGCCTCAGCGCTGATGCTGGTGGCGACAGCGAGAGTGACATGAACGTCAAGAAGGTTAGGACCAACTTTGGGGCCTCCAGAAAGTAGGAGGATTCTGGGGTTGAGGCCGACAAGTTTTCCGTTGGATCAGACCTTGGTGATCTTGGCGAGGGCTCCCCTCCTTTTGACAGTGGGCGGGAAGAAGATGGTTCTGATGATGATTTTCAACCTCCCGGCAGTGCCAGGAGAAAGGGGAAGAAAAAGAAGAGCGCGGCGGGTCACTCTTCGAGTCGCCACAAGAGCAAGGGGAGGAAGAGGTGAACAAGGACGGATTTATCGTCTCCAGGATGACCGACTCCTCTGAAGTATGTATTTGATGTCAAAGCAAGGCGTTTCGGAAGGGGTGAAATGGCGGGTAGACTATGAGCCAACGACGACGGGCCTTTGAGTATGGATTAAAACGGCAATCCATGGCCAGGACGGATTCTTTTTTGATAGGGCTGTCACATGCAGCCAGCAGGGTAGTACAGTGTAGAGCAAGTAGGGAAATGCCAAGCATTCGGTACAGCAAGCTAACCCCCCACGCGCACGAGCTTCATCCTGACAACGTCGACCGGAAGGGAGCTGTGCAGCTGCGGGGCAATGCCCAGATCGACTTTGCATGCATCCTCGGGCATGTGTGAGTATGCAGTACAGTACATGCTAGAGCTACCTACCTGAGTGCCTAGGTACGTACCCATCGGTCTGGTGTGTACCACATCCATCTCACACGAGGCGGGCACCTTGTCCTTCGGAAGGCCTGATATGCGGGACACGAGAAGAAGAGGGGCGCGCAATTGGGCAAGCAGAGGCCCTCCTCCCCCTTCTGCCGGCAGAAGACAGCTGGGGCGAGCGTGTGGGCGGCTCAGCGTGTCATCAGAGGGTGCCCGTCAATTGAGGGGTACCAGGAGCTCCTCCTCCTCTTTCGAGCGTCTGGACCCGCCCGATTGCGGGGTTGCGCGGACGGACAGACGGACAGACGGACGGCCAGGCACATTAAGCTGTCTTGACTGAGACAAGGACGTGCAGTTTCTTCTTTCCTAGTTGAGGCAGGAAGCGACGGTACAAGATGTAGAAGCAGAGCGATAGTTTTTGGAAGGGGCGAAGAGTGCAAGGCTTGTGCTGTCGGTGGTGGTGGTTTTGGGGGGCGGGGGGAGCGAACAGTATTCTTCCAACTTGTTGTGCCCATTGCTCCCCCTCCTCCCCCTCCTCCTCCTCCTCCTCCTCCTCCTCCTCCACCCATCCCACCCAACACCCCACAACCCACACATGAAAGATCTCGACCGCCTTCATGATGACCATCCGTGCAAAGCTGACCCCGGAGGTGCTGCTCTCTGCGCCCCGTAGATCTGCGGGCAATCCTAACAGCTCTGGCAAGCTGGTCCTGCATACGGTGAGCTACGCCTTGCTCTGCCACGCCATCCCCGTGGGAGACATGAGAGCTGATGCCGCCTAGGTGTCGACGTACTCGTTCCAAGATCACAAGAAGACCAATTCGGTTCAGGTCCTCGACGTTGCGTCCAACCACACCACCACTCTGTACACCGATTCATGCTACAGTGAGCCCACATGGTTGAGCGAGACCGAGTTCCTCTTGATCAAGTGCGGCGAGAAGGGCACCTCAAGCCTCGTGGTTGCCAATGTAAATAACCCAGGTGCAGCGTTAGTCTCTCATCTCACCTACCATCTCACCTACCATCTCACCTACCATCTCCCCTCTCATATGCTAAGCCCTGCCATCCAGTCCAAAGGAGGTCAGCAAGTTCAGCGGGAGCATCTCAAACCTGAAGCTAAGCAAGCTGAGTGATGGCACCTTCGGCCTGGCGTGCTCTGCCCTGGTCGACTCGTCCGGAATGCTCTTCAACCCGGAGAACGAGAGGAAGCCCTACTCCAGCGCCAAGATATACACCAGCCTCTTTGTCCGGCACTGGGACTCGTGGGTGAACGAGAACCGCAACGCAATCTTCTACGGCTCCCTCAAGAAGTCCTCGGGTGGCGCATACCGCCTTGAGCCACCGGGTCTCGTCAACGTCCTCGCCGGCACGCGCCTCCAGAGCCCCGTCCCCCCCTTTGGTGGCACGGGTGACTTCGACATCGGCCCGACGGGGATCGTGTTCGTGGCGCGTGACCCGGAGCTCAACCCGGCCACGCACACCAAGAGTGACCTGTACTACGTTGCCTTGTCCAGCTTGACGCAGGCGAACCCCCCGGCGCCGCAGCTCATCAAGACGGGCAAGCTGAGGGGTTACAGCAGCTCGCCGGCCTTCAGCAACGATGGCAAGGCGGTCGCTTTCACTCGCATGCGCGATGTGCAGTACGAGAGCGACAAGCCGCGCCTGCTGCTTGTCCCCGACGTCGCGGACTTGTCCAACGTGCAGGAATTCTACGAGACTGCTGACGGCGAGGGCGGCTGGGACCGGAGGCCCGACAGCATCCTGTGGTCCGCCGACGACAAGGAGCTCTACGTCGTGGCCGAGGACCTGGGGAGGTCTAAACTGTTCAGGCTGCCGTCCAGCCCGCTGCCGGCCAAGCAGCTGCCCGAGCTCGTCTCGGACGTTGAGGGCAGCATCGGCGACGTCAGGGCGTACCCGGGCGGCAAGGTCTTTGCCAGCGGTTCCAGCCTCACGGACAACTCACTGTGGACAGTCA
The DNA here is from genome assembly GCA_001702395.2 of Diaporthe helianthi. Taxonomy (NCBI): domain Eukaryota; kingdom Fungi; phylum Ascomycota; class Sordariomycetes; order Diaporthales; family Diaporthaceae; genus Diaporthe; species Diaporthe helianthi. The sequence goes on along the minus strand of MAVT02000234.1, from coordinate 30,510 downwards.
TCGATCCCTCGGCCAAGTCCACCAACCTCGTCTCCTCAAACACCAAGCAGGGCCGCGCCTTGGGCCTGTCGAGGTCGCAGGTTGACGAGATCTGGTTCCGCGGCGCGGGAGACTATAACGTGCACGCATGGGTGATGAAGCCGTCCGACTTCGACCCCGCCAAGAAGTATCCCCTGGCGCTGCTGATCCACGGCGGGCCACAGGGGATGTGGGCCGACAGCTGGTCGACACGGTGGAACGCAGCCGTGTTTGCGGAGCAGGGTTATGTGTGTGTGCTGCCCAACCCGACGGGGTCGACGGGGTACGGCATGGCCCTTGAGGACGGCATCCGCAACGAGTGGGGCGGCCGCCCTTACAAGGACCTGGAGCTGTGCTTCGACCATGTCGCCGAGAAGCTCGGGGCCTACGTCGACGTCAGCCGCGCCGTCGCCGCGGGCGCCAGCTACGGCGGCTACATGATCAATTGGATCCAGGGCCACCCTCTCGGCCGCAAGCTCAAGGCCCTCGTGTGCCACGACGGCGTCTTCAGCACCCTCAACCAGTACGCGAGCGAGGAGTTGTTCTTCCCCATCCACGACTTTGGCGGTGAGCTGTGGAAGAACAGGGAGGGGTATGAGAGGTGGGATCCCGCCAAGTATGTGGACCAGTGGGCCACACCGCAGTTGGTACGTTCTGATATCAGCACCTGTCCACCGTCTCTCTCTGGCGTTTTATTTCCTAGGGCATCTATGTGCTGCGGTAGCATTGTGTACCAGAGGCACCCGGCTTGCTAACGAAGGATAAATTCCCGCCACCTGTTGCAGATCATCCACAGCGAGCTTGACTACAGATTGCCCGTAACAGAAGGCCTGGCGGCCTTTAATGTCCTCCAGTCTCGGGATGTCCCGAGCAAGCTCCTCGTCTTCCCGGACGAGAACCATGTAAGTGTTCCTGATTTTCCAATCCTTACAGCGGTGGACCTGACTGGGACCTGATTAGTGGGTATTGAAACCCGAGAACTCGCTGGTCTGGCACAATGAGGTGCTTGGCTGGCTCAACGCCTATTCAGGTGTAGGTGATGAGGATGGTTAGAGAGCGTCAGGATGAGACGATTGTGGCCTGGGGCTACTGTCTCGACCATTGATCATTGATCATTGTCATTGTCATTGTCATTGTCATTGTCATTGTCATTGTCATTGTCATTGTCGTTATAGAGTCAGACTGCAAACAGTTTTATCTGTCACTTTCAAAAAGAGAGCAGGCTGGGTAATAGCGAACCACATTGACCTCGTCTGTATGCCCACCTCCAAAATTATCCACACTGCTACAACCAGCATATGTTGAATGTTGACAAGCTCACATTCCCCTTGAACCCCTTTTCGACGACCCGGACTTCACTTCGTATTTCCCAGCCCCCAGCGTCAGATCACAAGACTTTGGCAAATGGCTCGACCCAAGTCAATCATGGAAGTCAAGGAATCGGGACATCCCTCACCACAGTCTTGGCATCCTCCCAGGTCAGGTCTCTGGGCACAGAGATATACCTCTTGCCGGTTGGGTGTGCCGCATGGTGCACGCGCTCGGGAAACTGTTTCTTCAAAGCATCCTGGAACCAGTGACAGTAATCGGGGTCTTCAATGCCCTCGATGAAGTGGCGGACGAGAGCACCCTTGTCTCTTCCAACGGCAGTTTGCTTGTACTCTTTCCGCTTGGAATTGTAGTAAGCCACAAACTTCCAGTGCCGGGCTCGGCTGTCATCTTCCATGTCTGAGTTCTTGGTTTCCTCGCGCTTCGGCGACTCATCATGCACACCTTTGTGGTCGGCCCTCTTTGCATGGCGCGTCTTCTGGCTTTGTGGCTGCACAAAGCCATGGGAATTGCCAGTCTCCTCGGCTAGGAGGTGCCCGTGGGAAGTGTCGGCCGCATCGTCTACATGAGCTCTCTTGATGCCTCGTGGGTACTGCTGCTCAAGTGGCTTGTTTGGTCCCCATGTGTGATTGTCACTGTCGTCATGGAATGGATGGAGCTGAATATTTGTCTTCATTTCATGTCGGGGAAAGACGTGGTGCTCCTTTTCGTTCTTGGCGACATGGCTGTGAAACGAATGACGTCCCGAAGGCTCTTTCAGCTGCCCTGCGCTTTGCCGAGTCGCATGGTGATGAAGAGCTTCTAAATCCCATGTCAGTTGGGTCGATCAAATCAGCACATTAGGAGGTCCTCTCATACCACTATAGACAGGCGATCGTTCCGTGCGGCGAAGCTGTGCACGAAGTTCTGCGATCTCTTCTTGTAACTGTTTGCTGTCTGCCTTGGAGGAAGCTTGTAGGGACTCGACAGTAGCTTTGAAGGAGCCGATGTCTTGGTGGCGTTGGTCTTCAAGTTTGGCAACTTTTGCCTCGGTTTTCTCGTTGGTGTCTCGAAGGGACTTGACAGTGTTTTGCAAGCAGGTGATTTCTTGGTGACGTTGGTCTTGGAGGGCGGCGATGTCTGCATCAGACTTCTCGGCAGAGGCTTGAAGGGACTCGACAATAGCTTTCAAAGATTCGACCTTTTGGTCGTTGGCCTGGAGGGCCCTGACAGTCTCCTTGAAGGAGCTGACCTGTTCAGTATATGCTACCATCTGAGAAGTCTGCACGAAGCGTGCGATACCCTCTGCCATGGCATCTGGATTTGGGGGTGGCATTTTCACGTTGGAATACGTTAAATGAAGATTTAGGATGAGGGATACAATGAGAGTGGCTTGGTGGTCCAGAGACCAGGCTGAATTGGACTCACTGGCCACGATGCCTTGTTCAAAGTCTAATTGTCATGGTTGAAATAGAGGAAAAAAGGAAAGAAGAGAAGAACAGGTAGTAGGGCTTCTGAGCTGGAAGCACAGGTCCTGTGTAGCTCCTTCCTGCCGTTTGTGGAGGGCGCACCAGTGGACACATGTGCAAGCAGAGAGCAGAGAGCAGAGGTAGGCAGTCGTGTTACATGTATGTATCGTGCTATTGCCTCAGGTCTTGTTCGCTGACTGTTTCTAGAGTTCCATGACTGCTTGTCTCTGTCATTGCCAACGTACTGCAGCAGGTAGTGCGATGTTGTATCCCAACATGGCGTTTTCACTTCTCCAATGTGGTATCAAGCAAACCCCCTTTCCTTTAGTCTACTGTGGTCATGCATCTTGAGTGGTGTCGTTTGAACGCTCAAAGACCCAGCGTTTGCAAAAGACACAGGGTCAAAAGCCCGTCTCTACAGGCACGTGACCGCAGCCTTGTGCCGTACAAATGAGGCTAGGGAGCATCGCTCCCGACGGTGTTGTTGACTAGAATCGTCGCCACAAGTAGCCCAACAGCTAATGGACGGCGAAGCAGTTAACTCACACGGCGAGACCATGCATCTTGAATTTCTCTCGACAGAGAAACCATAAACGAGAAGACGTTGCGAAGGCACCTGTTTAGATGCCTGATTAATCATTCACACGCAAATCCTCCAAGCAATCCTCTTCTACACATCGACTGCTGTGATAATCGTCGTTTAGAAGCAACACGTCTGATGTGAGCTGCTTCAGGGTTTCATGCACCGAGAACCCAGAAGGGGGTGAAGTGCGGAGAGGAGGAGGGTGGGTTTAGACAGCTACGTACCCGGCAACCCCGCGCCGTCCCCGCTCCGTCACCTCGACCATCAAAGCTGCCAAACACTGCCTAATAAGCTTGCCTGGGCCACTTTCGGGTGTCCTCTTAAGCCAACCCTCTTTCTCGTCTCTATTTTGTGGTTTCTTCCCCTCCCCCAACCAATTTATCGAACAGGACCATGACGTAGCCGGGCTGTCCCCAACTCATCGCCAGATCATCTCCTCGCCACGTCAGCTCATCGAAGACACACCAACATCCACCCTTGGTGTTAAGCGCTGGGTCCGCAGACGTGATTCAACGGCTGCGAGGGAGTATTTGTCGCTATCAAGCAGGTCATCGCGCCACTATGGCGACAAGCGGCCCCACATGACCACTTGAGCCGCTGGGCGTTGCTCGTGTCTCCGGGGGGACAAGCCAGGTCGACAACCCTGCTCCCGCCCGTCATGGAAGCCCTTAACCCGTTGCCCGCTACCTCAAAGCTGTCACTTACTAGACGATTCTGCTCCTCCAGCACGGTCAGCAGCGCGGTCAGCAGCACGTTCAGCAATTCGTCCGATTCTCTCCCGAGTAGCTGGAAAGATCGGATTTCCACGCTCGTCCATAAATCTTTTGGTGACGCAAAAGTCTCTGGTCAGACCCACGGCCAACCATGCTCAGACAATCCAGTCCGCTGAGGTCTGGGACCGGAAGAAAACTGGGTTGAAAATCTTTGAGCAGGCGACAAGCCACAAAGGTAGCGGCCAACATCGTCCTGGGCAGGACGTTAAAAGGCCCTCTGTGTTGCTAAGCTACGGTTCAGTGGCTGAGCAATCGAATGGTCGTACTGGACGACCATATCGCTCGCTGTCATGGTTGGCAAGCGATGGTCCTGGGTAGGACTCAAAACTGCCCAACGGCGTCGCTCAGCTGCAACCTGTTGGCGACCTGGATGTGGATGATGATCACGACGTTACGAAGAATCGCTCCACGGGACACCATCTCCATGGAGTTGTCATAGTGAGCGCTCTGAGTTATGCCCTTTCCTGACCCAGCGACTGACTAGAAAGCAGAAATTGACATGTAGACTCAAGCTCGTCAGGCATCCAGCACTGAGATACTCGACATCTGGAAGCATGTGCACATGACATGGGATGCGACACGTGTGTGGCAATGTCATCGCAAAGACATTACTGTTACGGAGCAAGCATTCATTTCGGCGTTTTGAGCGGACCTTTTGCGGAACCTCAAAACGTATCTCGTGGTGTTAATAAGGATCCTGCAGCGTTTTGTAAGTTATGATTTCTTCTTTCCTTCCTTGTCTCTCACGATGAATGGAAACTGACATTCTCAGAGGGTTGATTGGACATGGCCCTCACTGCGTCCTAGGCATGACGGGAAAAAAAACTCGGCGAACATACGTACTTCTGTAGACCCCACAACTTGTGAGGTTGGCGAAGCGTGTGGACCGGTTCAAATGCCAGCATTACAGCTCTTTTCGCCATTGTCTATATTCTTACCACTGAGTTCACCAATGAGTTTAGGCGACCTTACATCGCCGAATGTCAAGTCCACTTCGATCCGACAACGCGCTACGGGCCGGGGGACGCCGATGTGTCACCACACAAAAAAAAAAAAAAAAAGGACGAGTGGCAGTCCTCTCTTCGTCTTGGCGCAGGTACAGGCGACGGTCCTACTATCTGTTTGTGGCCCATCACGCGGCTCACAGATAGCTGGCCTGTTGCCGAAGCGATGATTCAGTAGCAAGAAACAATCGCGGCATGGACAGATGCAGTCGATGTCGCGTCGCGGTAGCATTTGTGGAATCGATCCATAAGTGCTGGACTGTGGGTTCCAATCAAGCGGGATTCTTTCTGAAGGAGACAAGCGCGATATAAGTGGCAGCCGCCCTTGGGTGGGTGTCATTTGGCTCCGAAGCCAGCATCTGGGACTAGGCCCAGGAGAATCCGGCCTTCCATCAAGCCAGACACCGTCTCTCTGCCCCGCGGACCTGGTGCTTACAGGATGGCCAAACGCTTTGATTATATGGGTTGGCCTAGTAGCCAACGAGCAACAGCTGGTCGCGCCTCTGGGGGACAGTCGCGCTTCACGTCGCGCTGTTTCCAATTGCTCACTACTGAGTCCCTGGGTTGGAGAAGGGAGGATCTATTGGGCCGGGATACTACGGCTCAGGAAAGGGGGTTGGGGGTTGACAACAGGGGGACATCGAGTGCGGGGTTTGGCTGAGGAGTTGACGATATGATACTCGAAGACAAGATAGATTGGCTTTCTGAAATTCAAGCTCGAACCTTGTCCCCAAACATGGTGCTTTGCAACTGCAGGTGTGTGATCTGAAGCGCTTGGAAAAAAACAAACCCAGCCAATCAGACCGCCTCGTGTTTCCCGTTTGGGAAACACAGCCAAGCCCGCCCAGCAGCAATGTCGTAGTAGCGCTTCCAACTCGGCCTCTGGACCGAATTCCAACACGTCATGAATTGATATCATTCCCAGACTGACTTTCTTGCAAGCGGAAGGTCTACCAACAAACGACAAACGAGTGTCTTATCAGCTAAGCGAATTAGGCAGCTAAAGCAACAAGTGGGCCTCTCTTTCTGTCAGAAATGCAAGGTCGGGTTCAAAGTTGAAGATGGATGGTATCATAAAATCAAAACTCCATGGGTAGTAGTCGTCAGCACCGTCCGGACCCTCCCCGCGCCTTACTCTCTTTTTTCTCCCCTTTCCCTTTCAACGCCGTGTGCAATGCAAAATGTTTTGGGGGCTTTTTGATATGCAGAACAAAGTATTTGAGCACACAACAACAAAGAGAATGTTGCTATGGTGATGATTTTTGTATGACAGCTGGAGTAATAAATGAGCAAGACCTCACACCCACGTGGCCCCGGTCCAGCCAAACTCGCCGTCGACGTTGACCCACTCTCCCCTAGAAAAAGCCCTCTCGGCGCCCATCATGACAGCCAGCAGCCGGCACCCCATCGCGCCGACAGCGCACACCACACCGCCACCGTCGGTAGCTTCCGATAGGACGGCCAGGTCCATCAGGTAGGCGCGACCGACCAGGCTCCTGAGGCGGATAGTCTCCTCGCCCGCGAGTGGGCCAGTGCCAGCGGCGTTGTTGTTGTTGTTGTTGGCCGCCGCCGCCGCCGCCGCCGACGACGACGAAAGCCCCAGGTTCCAGAACATGGCTGCGAAGAAGCCGCCCTCCCACCCAAAGGTCTCGTCGACAAACTTGTGCATGACCGACTTGTCGGGCTTCGAGTTCTGTGGCAGCTCTTCCTTGCCGGCGAGCCGGATTTGCTCCTGGGCGCGGGCGGCACCGCGAAACTCGTCGGCGTGATAGACGAGCGGGTCGTCGGACGCTAGGATAACGAGGGACTTAGTCCTCGCCATGGACGGCAGGGCGTGGTCGCCGCCGCCCAGGGTGGTGTTGAGCCGCGCGTGAGCAGCGTCGGCGTAGATCGCCAGCGGGATGTAGCTGTCGGCGTACTGGAACTCGAGCGGGTGGCGGTCGCCATGGCGCACGTGCACGCCGACAATCTTGCCGGTGCCATGTGCTGCCGCGCCCTCGGCAGCAGACGTGGTCCTGGCCCTTAATTCGGCGAGTCGATTGGAGACGTAGTCGCGGTCAGCCCCAACGAGGCGAAACAGGGCATCGTAGCCGGTGCGCGCCATGGCGAAAAGTTCGCGCTGGGCAGAGCGGTGATCCAAGCTGGCGGCAGGACCCTCCGTGTAGGTGTCACCGTCGGGGATGTGGGCGCCGAGGATGTCACGGGCGTTGGCCGAGGAGATGATGAGGTGCCTTGCGTTTCTCGGGCAAGGGATCATCTCGTGCCGCGGCGGAGGCCGACAGGCTGGCACCGGCGGCATATCGAAGATGTCGGCGTATTTGCCGTACGCCCACCTTGCGTCTTGGATGAAGAAGGCGCGGCCCTCCCGCCGTGCAAGGCCGTAAGCCACCCACAGGGACATCAATGTCTTTCCCAGCCCAGCGTCATCTGATTCCAGAACATACGTCAGGCTTGACGTACATGCCTGCTTATCGCCTGTTGTGCTCTCGTCCACACCCACGAGGTCACCGCCGCGGCCAGACACCATGCCCCCTGGGCCAGGTAGATATCCCTGTTTCTCGGCTTCTTTGACGTCTATGAAATACCGATCGTTGCCTGTGTCGCCTCGGTTGAAAGTGATTTGTGCCTTCTCGACAGGGCTATGCGTGTGGAGCACATGAACTCTCATGGCCACCTCCCTGCACTTGGCACATACGTCGCTGTATTCCTTGGGCGTCAAGGGGTGTTGGTAACTTGCTGGTATCGAGACAGTCCACTTTGCCCGTCCCCTCCGATCGGTCACGACAATTGGCGTAGGGAAATCTGGCAGATCGTCCTGGCCAACCATCTCGTAGGCCTCGTCTGAGGCCCAGCCCCATCTTACGACGGGGACAACCTGGCCCTGGCGGACGGCCTGGGCGGCCAGGTAGATGATAAGTAGCATGCCGGAGAGCCATAGCAGGCACCTGAAGACGCGGCTCGGGCGAGGCGAGCCGGAGGGCTTCCGCATCCGGGGAGCTTGTTGCGGCAAGGGTAGACCCGGGGAGGGCGGGGGCGAGGTGAAGACTAGGTGGTCGAAGCCGAACCGGGAGGACGTAGAGGAAAGCGGTCCCCTGTCGGAGTTATTGTAGGAGGCGGCGCGCCGCAAGTTAATGCGAGGCGGCGAGATGATCATCTTGTTGTATTTGTTGTTGTTGTTGTTGTTGTGGTGGTGGTGGTGGGAGCGCGGCGACGACGTGTGCGTCACCTGTATTGTGGGCGGTGTCATCCCTCGCGAGATGGAGTTGCCGGCGACTCCTCAAGCGGAGTCGAGCAGCACGGTGTCGGCTCGATATACAAGGGAAAGAGGTGAGCTGGCGGCGGTGGCGAAATGGCGATCGTCTGGGATGCAGTCCGCAGTTCCACCGCTAAACCGCACAATCCACCAGACCAGACTCGGATGCCGAGAAGAGAAGAGAAGCAGCGGAAAGAATGGTAACAAGAATATCGCCCAAGCCCGGGCACAAGAATCGAAATATGGAAAGATGATGGCGGGGAGGGCGAGAGCCCTAGAGCACTCGAGCACTCGAGCACTCGAGCACTGGCAAGCGAGCAGCCTGCGTTGGTCAAAATGCCGAGCCAAGATAGAAGTCCATAGGTGTGGTGTAATGAGGATAGGCCGGGCAAGACCAGTGCCCCGAGTCAAGCGTATGGGCCAGCCGAAGAGAAGGGAAGATGGACGCCTCGTGCCAAGATTGCTGTCATCTGTTCACAAGCTCCACACAAGGAAACCACGGTTGAAACCATGAGCTGCTTGCTAGCTGCTTGCCTATCTGTTCCTTGGGCTGGAATCGTGGGGGAGGGCGGAAGAGAAGAAGAGTTGTGTCGAAGTCATGCCAACTGTTGATGTCGCGCTGGTACGGAGTACTGTGTACGAAAACATCAGCAACGAGGCCGTGGAGGGCAGCGGGGTGGGACTGACGAGGGACTGACGAAGAGAAGGCTGCTTCGGAGAGACAGCCGAGGGACGGGCATGTAAAAATGGCTTCTATTCGCAGGGGGAAGCCCACATTTGGTCCTCAAATAGCGAGCATGCCCCTCTCGATGACAGCAAGCTTACACTGATCCAGCAGGTGCGAGTTTCGAGTTGTCCAAAAGAGGAACCCCTGGAAAGCATGACGGCAGGACGGACTGTGAAGATGCAGATACTGTGCGTGTACACGTGTAGTGTATTCTTCCTGTTCGAGAAGGATTGGCACTGGGAGGCGCGCATAATTAACCGGAAGCCCTCCCTCTTGGCGGCGATCCCGCCAGGCGAAGCAGGGAAGCCGATACCTGTCGCACTGCATCCGCGAGCATCTCTTTGCTGGCGAAACAGCGACGGGCGCCAGAGGAAGGCTCGAGCCCGTGGATGATGATTGGCAGCTGCTGCTGAGGGCTACTGTGTAGGGGTTTCATCCTGCAAGCCCGCAAGCCCGCAAGCCCGCAATCCCGGAAAACAAACAACAGCCTGAGTGATCGACCATCAGCTCGCTGCATTTCAAGCCATGATCGGCATGACCTTCCTACCTGATGGGAAAGTTGGAAAGTACATACTGAGTAGACATGCACCAACCAGTTGGGCAAGGCCATCTGACATCTGCCCCACTCTACCCCCTCCTCCCAATCCTACCCGTCTTTGTCGATCCGTGAGAGAGAAGAGGTTCAAGCCCAGCCCCGACTTCGTCACCTCATCTCGACTAAACTGGACTGCAATTCTCGGGATGCGACTCGAGTCGGAAGACAAACCTTATCCTCGAGATCGCCCGTGAGCTGCTAGATTTAGTGTATCTACAGTGAGTGTACTGCTTCCCCCGCCGCCGCCCCCCCCTCCCTCGTCGAAACAACATCGTCATCGTCAGCGGCCGAGCCGCAACATGCACAAAAAGGGTCCCCAATCTCACTCCACCCCTGCACCATGTCAAATCTGAAACACCCCCCAACATGACCCTTCGACTGCCTTCCAAGCTTGACGCCTTTCCCCTTTCTGTCCTGCCCATCTCATCCTTGTCCACACGCTCGACTACTACACAGTACGTCCTTCTTTCCCAGGTCGACCCCAAACTCAAAAAAAACTCCTAGGTCCATTTTTACTCAATCTCGTCGGAACATGTCCATCGTGACATGTGTTAGCCCCATCTGCCGTGAGCTCCGCAGAACATGGGTCGGCCGAGGAGGCGCCTGTCAGCCGAGACGGGGAGGAAGAGACCGAGCGAGGCTGTCACGCTGTCTCGGTAGCCTGACTATCACAGCCCAGTCCACGACCCCCGGGCCGCCTTCTCTTGCCGTGTCTTATCCTGTTGAGGAGCATGTGTTTGGCTGTATTCAGTGGTTGTGTTATCTACACTTTTACAAATATATATGTAGAACAACCGGTGCCTCATGTGTAACGATGGGATGACGAATCCAATAATGATGTAGCAAACCGTCCAACACCGTTGCGAATGCCAGTGCCGCAAATATATACACCAACGGACTTAACCACGCTAGACCAGGTCATTCAATATAAACCGACCAAATGGATGCACACCACGGCCAGAGATAGATTAATGGCGAGAGACAACGACGCAGAGCAACACAGCACACACTGTTCTGTTCTATCCTGCCATGCACCTTGTTGTCCTACTTATCCCCTCCTCCCAGCGTCGTCTGACGAGTCAATATTCTAATAAGACCCAGTCCTCCTCACTCGGCCGAAAAGCCATCATGGCATCCAGACCAATGTCGCAGAGATCGATCCCCCAAGCGTCTTTTTGTACCTATTTGCTGTCCGCCCCCATCCTGTCCGCCGTCATGCAGGAAGGAGGATGCAGACCGTGAAGCCAGGCAGACACATCCCCAAGTGCCGGCGCAAATAACCACTGCCGAGAAATCAGCATGCATCTTCCTGCGAGTGCTCCCTCGGAAGACCGCTCTCGTGCCACCCTTTCAGTACTTCAATGTTGTACCCTGGTTTAGAATGCCACCCCCAACCCCCACCCCTTCCCCAGGCCGTCCCTCACACCAAAAGGTGACAGACAAGGACCAACCACCGTCGTATCGTCTCATGTCCGCATCAACCAAGCAAACACAGATCTCATTCTGCAAAACGCAGTGATCCATCTGAGAATCGTGTGTCGAACTCGACGAACTCGACTTTTGCGGAATCAGGGGCCCGATACCCTCACCGCCATCAGAAGCGCGCTGGCCCGAACCTCGCCAGCAGCACGTCCAACAAGGTCCGACCGCAATAACGATGAACTTTTGTGTGCTCTGCAGAATACAGCCAGCCGTCCGTCGCGCAACGCGGACATCCGCCACAAGCTGCCAGCCAGGGGTGGGGGCTAAGGGTTGTTGGTGGTCAGAAAGGTCCGGTCCACCTTCACACACACACACACACACACACACACACACACGCACACGAATAGTTGCACATGCAAGCACGCAAGTCGCCAGCCTGTTCATGTTGCACAACGACAATGGTCACCTTTCTCATCCATTCATCTCATGCACCGTCGTTGGTCGACAGCTTGTACGGCCTTAGGCATATAGTACAAGAAAAAGTCAAAGACGAGCAAATAAAACGCTGGCTCGGTCCCTTATTCGTTGAAGTAGTCGAACTCGTCGTCGAGGAACGCACCGATGTCTCTCTCCGCGGTCGTTTAGTCTTGGGTCTCCACCATTCACCTGTAATGGACGGTCCACTCTTTCCTTTCCCCAAGAAAAAGACAAACAAAAACAAAGGACTATTTTCACGTCGTCCTTGCGCGTCCCTTGCTCGCGGCCATTGGTAGCACCGCCACAGAGACCACTTGCCCGTCACGCACACCATTTGCCGTTTTTCGTCGCCCTCAATTCAGCATTATCCGAACCTCAAAAGTCTGGGTATAATAAGGAAGCAAAAAGAAATTCGGCAAAAGTTTTGAAGAAAAGAAGAAGAAAAAAAACCTCCAAAAACCCAACGAACACCGGCACAGACGGCTATGCAACGGAGCCATTCGTGCTTCACCAGTCCGAATCAACACCCGTCCCAATTGTCCCAAAAAAAAAAGAATCGAGAAGCAAACAGCCATGCAGGACACAACAGCTCATGACTCTTGGTAGTCATCAATGCCAGCTCCGGGCAATGAGAAAAAGCAAAGCCCCCGGGCTTCGTGCGCCTCTTCGCAAAGGCAGGCGACCAGGTGAGATGCTCTCCTCATGAGGTCTCTCCACTGAGCTTCCAGAAATACCGCCGCAAATGAAGAATGTTCTAAATCTCGAGTATACCGGGGGAGCGGTGGCTGCTCTCGCTGCTCTTCCGAAGCGGCTCGAGACGGTCGACAAGAGGCTTCTCTCTGTCGGTCGAAGCCACGACACGGACGCTGCCACGCGTGCTCTTGACAATATGGCCCGTTTCAACTCGGTCCTGTATCATCTCGTCCAGGATCCGGCTCATCTCGTCGGTGCTGCGTCGATCCTTGTAGGAAGACCTGACGCTACCGTGCCGGAACAGCGGACCTTGAGGACTCGTCGGCGACGTGGGGTTAGACCGCGGGCCGTTCTCCAGCATCATCAGTTGAGACGCACGGGTCTCGATGCTGCGGTCAGCAATCTCCCCTCTCCTAGCCGCACTCCGCAGGGCGATAAGCATCCGGTCCTTGTCGTCCAGCTGAGCGCGCAGCTCGGCTATCTCGGCATCCTTCTCCTTCAGAGCCGTCGATACGCTGTGGTCCTCGCCAACCATGATCCCCTTGCTGCCTGAAGACAGACCACCCGAGGTGCGGGATGAGCTTGCCCTCCGGGCCTGAAGCAAGCGCTTCTCCAAGGTCGTGATGTATCGGTTCTTGTCCACAAGGTCGGCCTGCAGTGCTCGATTTTGGGCTGCCAGTGAAGCCGTGCCGTCACCGAATTCGCCGACACTATCTTCATCGTCTCCTGCAGACCTCCCACCGGTTGACGCGCGGTGACCCATGCTCGGCCTCCGGCCAATCGTGGATGAAGACGACGTCAAGGACGAAGAGCGCTCAAGCATGGGCCTCCCTATTTGGGATGGTGTCATGGACGACCGCGAAGACCGCATGGATGCCTGCGAGAAACGTGGGTGTGAACCTACGGAGCTCCACGTACCGCTGGCGTTGACGCCTATGGATTTCGAGCTGAGGATTAACCGGTTCAGGTGATCGATCCGCTCTTTCAGCGCCGTTCGAGCAAGTTGCATCTCCAGCATCTGCTCCTCGTGCCGCGCCTCTGCCTCCTTCTCTCGGGCCAGTTCTTCCTCGGCGTCCCTGGTCTTTTCTGCGTTGTCCTCGTTCTTGCCCTTTTTTGCTTGTGCTTCTAACTGTGATCTCAGCTCTGCAATTTCCATGCGGTAGCGCTCGAGGAGGACTCTTGCGCCACCCTCGCCACCAGCACCTAATGCCTCCTCGGCACGCTTCGCATTGCTGACCAGATTGTTCTTTGCTCTCGACGCAAATTTGAGAGTATTGAGCGTTTCATTCGTGTGCGTGTTGGCAGCCGCAGCGCTTCCCGTCGACCCTATTTGGATTGTGCAGAGAATGCTGACAAGCGAATTGCCCGATAATGCACCTTGAAGTAATCTGGTCAGCTTGCTGTCTCGGTAGGGCAAGTGCTTTCCGTCCTTGTCCGATTTGCCGTCCTTGTGTTCAGAGAGCTTGGATATGACAGTGCCCAGGGTCAGCAAGCTCTTGTTGATGTGTGAGCCTTCTTGCCGCCGCTCCTTGCTCTCGGCCGCCTTCTCTGAGCCTGCGAGGTCGATCAAGCTCAGAGTCGACACCCGGACGCCGCCAGGCATCAGAGCGGATCGCTTGTTCTCTGTCGAAGCTGCGGGCCCTCCGGGCACGCGCTCTCTGCTCTCGACAACAATCTGCACCACCGCGTGGCTTCGAGAACTTCTAGAATTGAATTGAGTGCTTGCTGTGCGCCGCGCTTGGTCGCCCCGAGCGATGACCCTCAGGAGTTGCGTCGGACTCTGCACGATTTCTTCTTTCAGCGGACTTGCGTATACGCCTCGCTTGCTGTCCTCCCGCAGTTTGATTTCTTCTTGTGCCGCCGGGCCGCCGATCCCCCCATTTGTCGACATTCCGAGGAGATCATGGATTCTCTCATTGTAGATTTCCAGATAACTGACTCGAAGCAAGAATTCCCGAGAAGGAGTCTCACGAATGTACGAGAAGATATCGGTGATCGCCAGAGGAATCACGCCAGGCGATGAAGCTGTTCCTTGCATTGAAAACGTTTTCCCCGTGCCTGTCATTCCATAGGCGAAGACTGTGCCGTGATAGCCCTCCATGACGCGTCTGACGAGTCGTTTCGCAAGATGATCATAGACTCGGTAGTTGTCATCATGCGTCGTGAAAACGTTGTCTGCAAAGGTCAGTACGAAAAGAACTCCCCGCCGGTGTCCTTCGCTAACGTACCATAGTAGTAATCCCCCCCTTCCTTGCCGTGATACGCGATGAGGGATTTCCGCCCATCAACCATCCACTCTCCTTCAGGTCGCTGATCTTGAGCGGCAGCGTCTGGCCTCACTCTTACACTTACAACCACATTGCCTTTGTTGTCGCTTTTTGACAAGCGTTTGCTCGAGGCGTCTGCGCCAGGCTTTGCTCCTGCAGCGTCGACAGGATCATCGTAGGTGGTTGCTGACGTGGAATAAGAATCTTGGGCTGAGGAGCTTCGGCTTTGCGGAGGCGATGCCACACTAATCAGCCCGTCAGAGAACCGCGCGCTCGCCCTTGTTACAGATTTGCCTTCGCCGGAACCATTAAGTAGACTTGGCGTCCCGTTGGAGCTTGAGCTTGAAGTTGCCGCGGTAATTGTTTTCGACCTGCGGTTGCCTGACAGAGGGCTTGGTGGGAGTCCATTCAATCGTGTGTCCCCGCGGGGAGGCTGCGGGAACGAGTTGATGCTGATTGTTTTCCGAAGAGCTTTCGTCCCTTGCACGGCAGCGGACACCGATCGTGGATGCGGCAAGGCGGTCGTCGGAGCCGGTGTAGTTGGCGGTGGGAGTTGGGTTGTGGAGGGATTTCGTAGCCCACTCTTGGGTGTGCCCATCAGTGACCTCCCTGGTGTGGGTGGTGATTGCATTCCCGGTGACTTTCGCGTTTTGGCGATTGGTAGAGCCGGGAGAGCCATGTTTGGTGGCGCGTTGGGATTCCTTTGTGCTTTGGGGAGTGCGGTCGTCATCCTGAGTATAGTTTGCTACCCAACGGTAGCCCTTGCCGATTTCAAACCCCCCTCTGGAGGAGGGAAAAGGCCGGTTGAAGCTTGAATCTGCTGCGTACTAGCCCCGAGAGACTATGTGGTAGGCCCCGGTGTTGTCCTAAGAACAGGTTGTTGCAGCAGTTGAAGGAACGCCGAGATTCCGTCCATGAACTGGCATCCGAGTTCTCGGGTGGTGCACACGGTTCAGGGTGATGTCTGCAGTTGTACCAAGGGCTCCCTGATCATTCTCGTCCAACGAACTTGATGGGGCGCCAGGGATCAGCTTAAGAAAAGTAGCTAGGCGGGGGCCCAGAACCAGGTAGATCAAGGAAGAGTAAGTGAAACGGCTTCATGCAACAGCCACAGGCCGACCTCTTCAAGTACCGAAGAGCACTGGATTAGCTGGCTGGCTCAAGGATATTAGCGACTGGGCAATCAGAAAGAGATAGAGGCTCCTAAGGGGGCTTCGAAAAGCAATCCAGGGCAGGTGAAACCAGAGGGATATAGGGGTGCAATATCAAATTCGCAACGTCTGAAGCTTCTTAAGCTGGTGCCCCCGGTGAAAGGGTCCTTTGTAGGTGCCCCCGTTGGAAAGAAAGGGCGTGGGACTTTCCCAGTGTCGTAGCCTTGCATACCTTTTGCTGGTCGTCTCAGGCTCGCATACGCACGAAGTCCTCCTCTGTCCTTTCTGTGCAGACGTGGTAGGCCGGGAGGAGACGATCGATTCGCAGCAGGGCAAACGGGTCGGGGCGTAGGATAGGAACTAGGACGTTTATTGCGGCGGGATCTCGTGTCGCAGTTGTCAACCCATATACGGTAGTGAGTTCGCAGTGGGAGCTTGCAACGAATTGGGAAACCCTTAGAAGTAAGGAGGTCTTGCTGTGGAGGATGTCTCGGCCTTTGGAAGGTGGGGAGTGGTCTGGATCAGGGCGGCCGAGCGTCGAGGTGGAGCGTGCAGTCGCAGCCCAGGACTGGAGAGAGTGCGGGCGGGCAGAAGCAGTGACAAGCACACCTCAAGACTCGAGATTCTGGGAGACGAGACGGGCGGGAATGGGGACGGGGACGGGGCACGGGGACGGGGAGGAAGTCGAGATCAGTCGGGATCAAGTAAGACGGGATGGACGGTGAGTGAGCGAGTGAGTGAGTGGGAGAAAGGTGGGCGGCAGCTGTCGTGTCGTGTCGTGGTCGTGTCGGCGGCCGTCGACCGTTTTCGATGAATACCGCTACCGCTCTTTGGGCCAATGGTACTACTAGCAGTGACTGGTATACTGTGGGCTGGCAGGCAGGCAGGTCGGAGGGGCAGGGCAGGGGGCTGCTGGACACGGGACGGAAGCAGCCACGAGCGCAGGAAACGGTTCGTGCTCTCCTATCTGCGCAGGCGAACTAATAGTCTAATAAACGGGAGCCAATGTTGTATAGACTTTGGTTCGAGAGCTCAAGCCGGGGCGAAGGTGGTGTTGACTTTGGAAGGTGCTTTGCAGGGAGGGCACTGCAGGCTGGCAGGCCCAGAGTCCCAGACAAAAAAGAGGCGAAGGGGACGCAGGAAATTGGCCTGCAGAAACAGACAAGGCCTAACGGTATGGGGCGGCGGCTGCAAGGGTGTGACCGATGGGCGACGGCTGTCTGGGGTTGGCTGATAAGTGCCACAACGATCGGCAAAAGAATGCTGGACAGTGCTAATAAAATGCGTTGTTGCCAATATAACAATCGAGCCATGGACGAGTCGAATCGAGTCGCCAGAGTGCACACAAGTCGACGTACCTACTAGCGTATCCAAGGGGGATGGATGGATGGATGACTTGTCAGTGCACACCAATCGAGACCCAAGGGGCTGGACTGCAGCAACGCAACGCAACGCTCCAGCGCACACGGCTAACAACTCACAAGACATGTCATCGGTGGCCCAGTGGGTGGGCGAACAAGCCACGGGTCTGGGCGCTCAGACTCGAGGGAGATGGAGACAGACAATTAAAGTCAAAACCACAAATGCCTGAGGAAGACTGCGCAAGGCGAAATCCAATGTCTGTGTGTCTGTGTGTCTGCCCGTCCTGCCGTCATTGCACATACCCCGTCCGTTGTCCGTTGTTTGTTGTCGTCGTCTGTTCTCTTGCCCCGTCGTGTGTGGCCCATGTACGGAGTATGGCCCGTGGCATATGGTCTGTGCCACCTCCTCCTCCACCCTCCTCCTCCCCCTGATCTCTGTCCCTCCCTCTCTCCCTCTCCTTTGGTGTCAAGAATAAGCAGTTGTTCCACCGTACGCCTTGTACTACAGATTGGCGGATCGACCACCACATCCATGTCCACATACATACATACATGCACTACCTTACCCTACATACAATGCCCATCCCCGAACCGCGTCGCACCTGATCATGTCAGGTTCAGTCACCAATCATTCAGTCCGGCCGGGCAGATCACACAGGATTGACTTCTATTGTGTGGAGCAGAGCCTACGAACCATTAGGGGTTTTCGCAAGCTGTAATTTGACCTCACCCCAGCCCGCCCAGCAACAGCCAGGGCCAACCTTCCTTCCAGCCATAGGGGTCTCTCTGATTCAATGTTGTACCTGCACGATCCCTGCCCAGCGTCACAGCGGGCCCTGCCTGATAGTGTCAACTGCCTATCGGCGGCCTGCCTGCCAGCCAGCCCAGCCTAATAACAACCTTGGAAGTCTTTGTCTTTATCCCATATTTTGTGCTACTTGCCTGTCCTGCACGCACATGCGGTTTATACCCTGCACAATACTGCAGGACACTTTGACCACGCAGAGCCCACGTCGTCCTGCTTCCCCAGATTGCCAAACTCTGGTCTGACCTTTTCAGGAAGCTGTGTGTGTGCGTGTGTGTGCGTGTGTGTGCATGTCGTGCTAACTGTGTGGTAGATAGACTACTGTGCTACTGATTCCATCCCCTCCCTGCCTTGGTATATTGGAGACAGAATTCTTCCTCCCCCCATTGTTGACGCAAGGCACCCGAAATCTGTACGAAGTACCTCACTTTTTCAACGACCTTCATGTATCAGCCCATCGCCGTTGGGCTCTGACGGCGCCGGGGAAATCGAGGATGCAACCCTCCCTCTGAGAACCTAAAACCATCCCGCCAGCCTGAGTCGGGAAGTCAAGCTTGACATGATGATCCGTGTGCTGGCCTTCAGTCGGGCTTACGGAGTACCACGGATTGTACCACCGCCGACCACTTCAGTCGCAGCGAGGCAGAGAGGTATATGCCCCATCCCACCCTACCTGTCTGTGATTGCCAGCTCGGTGCTACGCAGTGCCTCTGCTCGATCAATCAGAAGCCCCTTTTCTCGTCTTGTTCCTGGTGCCCTGCTCGACATGCAGCCTGGCAGCAAAACAACCTGTCGAGCCGGCAGGTCCAGCGCTGCTGCATATTCTAGCTCATGTGCCACGGCAGAGGTAATCCGGGAATGGGGCGACGGCTGCGAGGGCGAATCCGAGGCTCATTTCAGCCTTTGTGCACCCCGTCCAGTCCAGCGTCGTATCCTCATATCCTTTGCTCGGCGCCGTCTCGACCTCACCGGCTTCCCTGCCTGACCTTCATCGTCCTCAACGGGTGCGGTGGTGGCACTTACTATGGCCACAAACTGTGGCAGGTGACGCCGCACGTCGCTGGCTCGTCGTCTCGATGACGCCTGGCGCCTTTTCCGAGAGCTTTTCAGAGCTTCTCCACCACCAACCCGGGGCATTCCGCTGTCAATGGGATCGAAACTTGGCGGGTTGACATAGAGACACAGAAGAGGAAACTGTTCCGTCTCATGGCTGTCGACCACACAACACGGATGCGCTCGCCGCAATTTCCGCAGAGTGCCACCGAACAGTGATCTGCGAGCGAGTGGTCCTCAGCCGCCCAAAGCGGCAATCCATGTCCGCTCCCAGAACTGCCGCCTCCAGGACTGCTTGTCTGGCCAGCCGAAGGGTCTCCAGCACTTGCCATGCCAGTGGTAATTCTGGTATCCGCGATGTGGCGCAACTGCATCAACAAAATCTCGGTGCTATTCTACAGAGTTTGCCTAGGAAATGACAGCCTTGATGCGGTGTGTCCATATCGCCATGCATTTCCTGCCTTGATCCTATCCCAACCCTATACGATGTCACTTTAAGACGTCATCTCGATATGAGGGTGTTGTTGGCATTGCTTTGTGCTCCAGTCGGGCCATCTGGTGCTTTTAGTTGTGGGCGCAGCGCGGTTACATTGACTAGGCTCAGCTTAGGAGCATCAAGAAAAACACCATCACGACTCTCGTTTTCTTTCACTCACCCGATTTTTGTTTTGTCACAGGGCTGAGAACGACTGCATTGCCGGCAACTATGTCCAGGGCAACGAGATGAAATCGCTTCGTCCGGATCCAAGTTGCCGCTTCGTGAGAGTATTCTCCTCTCCCGATGCACTCGCACTGCATAGTTAAACAAAATGCGTACGTTGTTAGATGAGATGATTGATGGTTGACAGATCCGCCCCTCGGTCTGGGCACCCGCTGCATGCTCTCGTGTGGCACTCGTCCACCCGATGTTTCTGCAAGCTGCTGACTCTCGTGCCGGGGAAGGTCTGTGACATTTTGGCCGGCTGCAGATTCGTGAACCAAGGCTGCGCATGCGATGGGCTATCATTGCATCCAAGTGGTCGAAGCATAAAGATCGTTCGGCATGAGAGCTTGCGAGATTTTCTGGGATATCGATTTGGTTCTTACTTAGGCTCGGCATGGCAAGCTGCGAGCGGCCTCCCTGAAACGGCAGAAACGGCAGTGAAGATGCTGGTACCCAGCCGCATATGATGCCAAGGGTTCTCAAAGGATCGCCTTCGGGACTGCTCGTGTCTGACAACTCTCCCCCTTGGTTGGACAAGAGCTCTCACCCGCACTTCCTGCACATTCGTTTGGTTGTTGAACATGTTGCTTGCCAAAATCAGCTGGGCCAATCCTTTTGTCACACACTGACATGGCCTAGGCGGCGAGGATGAATCTTATTAGCAAGCCCATCAGCCAACTAGCATTTGGGGGCTGTCAGGGCGTCCACAACCGTTTTCGGGTGCATCCGTTGATCATTCTCGACGCCGGACTGGCTGCTGCTTTGGCTGACAAGCTTTTCAGAAATATCACGTCGAAAAGGCTCACTACCCAATACACCCTACCATCGCGATGTATAGACACCACAACGACTCATGCGCCTTATTCTTTGCTTCTGTATGATCGGTCTATAGATGGGGCAAGGATGTGGCATACGCTTCTACCACGCCCGCGGGATGATCATATAACTATATTACTGCTTGCGCGCATATAATATCCCGCATCGTCGTCTCATTCGTACAAAGATAGTACTCTTGCTCGCCGGCCTGCGCTCGCTGCAGGCAGCGACAACCGGCCGGAAGAGGGGATCCAACGCCTGGCCCAGAGAGCTTACAAGGCTACCCCAGATCATGACGACCCAGCCTCGACTGTTCTGTAACCCAGCACGTGCAGCAATGTGCAAAAGGAGAGCCTCCTTCCCGGGTTCGATTCTCTTTGGACCAGGTGTACTTGTCTATCCCTCTCTGACAATGCCAGCGGGCTGCTGTCTCGGGGTTTGCTCACCTAACAGCGCTCTGTGCTGCGCGGCTGTCGCGATTGACGATGCGGTGCCACTAGAACGCAATCCTACGTGTCGCGCGTGCTTTGCACAAGCCAGTGCCTCAGGATATGTGAGGTAAGGCCGCGCCGGGGAACCGAGGCTCTTCGGACTCAGCTTGGGGGCAGTGAAGATAAACGTCCTTGATACCGTCATGGCAACAGCGGTGTGGCTCGTAAGAATAGCAGTGCAACAATGAGACTTCTGCATCTAGAACAACGCATACTGCGCGACATGGCGACTTAACGCCACCCGGCCGTATGCAGGGTCGATCAAGAGACTTTTTTGCTCCTCATTCGGCCTCTCGAACGAGTGTCAAGAGGCCCGGACAGGTCGTGCTGAACGAGCCGCCTCGCGGCGATGCTACGGAAAAGGCATTGCTCTGCGAGCGGAGTTTGATTCATCCAAAATGGTTGCAATATGATCAGTCCAAAAGAATGATTGTGTAGCACCAGTATACAGCCCTGGAGGTGTCCGCCAGACAATGATAGTTCGCTTTCCTACCAGCAGCTTTCTCTAACACAAGAAGCATAAAAGGATCATGTACGACTGTTTAACTAAAACACAGCACATTGCAAAAAAGACGGTTAGCAGAATGATTTCGAGACACGCCTTTTTCTTGGCATGGCTGTTGCGGTCATCCTTCCAGAGGCCGTGAGCCTTGGAATTCGCGCAGGACAAATCAGCAGGCAGCATCACGAGCAAAGAAAGCTTCAGTGAACCACCCAACCAGTGACGTCCGATCCACCACATGTGAAATCGTAGCCCGCCCCCATACCTGCCGGCGCCGTGGCGCTCATCCAATAATCTCATCCAGCCGCCGGGTGAGTGGCTGCTCCGCTGCTCAGACGGCACTCACTCTGTCACCAAAATGGGACGGATGGCAGCAAGTCCAGACGACGGCGTGGCGAGCTAAACAGGTTGGCACCCGAAAACGGGGTGCTGGGTTTTAGGATGGGCAGGGCTGGCCGGACGGGCTGACAACTGCTTGATCTGGAGTTGGAATGGGCACAAAGTCCCCCCACACGCCGCTTCCGAGCCGCCGCCGGCGGCATGACGGGACCGGGCTGATCCAGGGTCAACTTAACGGCTTTATATACTTATCGAAGTACCTACCTAGGTAGGTATACACGTGCCTCTCGGGGGGGTCATAGCTCTGGCACCCAGCTCGGCCCTTTCACGCTAGCCTGCGAGGATATTGCCAGCCCTTGGGAGAGCCTGCAAGAGCCTGCAAGTGCAGGCCGCTCCATGTGAAACACAGGATGGTGCTGTAGGCTCCGGGGCTGCTGGTTCGGACGGATGGGTCTTGATTGCCTAGAATGGGCCCGGCAATAGCGCCGTAAAATCACATCCGATGAGAGCGGAACCAGAGAGAAGGCGCCTGCGTGGGGCATCGGGATCAGTGTCCATCTTCTGCTTCAAAGTTGTTCGTCCTCACAAGAGCCTGACCCCTCTGCCCACGCTGCCCGTTTCAAACACCTCGACAAGCCCAGCACCAACAGCTTCATGCAGGATCCATTCAAAAGTCATCCCATAGAAGTCCCTCCATTTCCTCGTTCTAGCAGGCAAAACCCCGGCAAACTCCCGTCTCTCCCTCTTGGCTACGTGTTGTTTTGACCCGGGCTTGACCACGCCACCGTCCCACCTCTCCCTCAGCAGTGTCTCGGGCATCTCTCTGTATGCCGACTTGGTGAGTATCCCCGTCAGCTGCAACAGAGCAGCAGACACGAGCTTCAGGTATATCCCCTGCCCAGGGACTGCGAGCGAGAGGTCTACGCTGGGTCTGCCGTGGGATATACGGCCGCCACCACCGCCTCCGGAGCGTGCCCCGCTACCTCCGGATGCATGGACGGCGCCCTCGCCACCCACAGCGTCGATAGACCCGGCAGCGGCGCGTGATACCGCCGCAAGGCTGAGATTGGTTCCTCTATCCTCGGGCCTCGCAAAGATGGACGTGACGCTCCCCACGTCACGGTCATGAGCCGTGGTCAGGAAGCCCGCCCTGACGAGCTGGTCGACATGGCCCGGCTCCAGCCTCGCGTCGCCGGCGCAGACCTTGAGTGCGGCCGGGTTGTCATCCAGCCAGCGGCAAAAAGAACTGGCGGCACCAGCGTCCAGGGCGCCCTCCGACTCGGCCGCCCGGACGAGCTCCTGCAGGCCCACGCCGTCGACGAGGAGCTCGCCGACACCACCATCCGCGGCCCGGCGGAGGACGACTATCTTGCGCAGGGCGCCGGCGCGAACCAGCTCTGCGGCCTCGCGGTCCACGGCCGTGGGGCTGCGCAGCAGGGCCTGCAGGTGCGCGACTGTGACGACGGGCGGCAGGCCGTGGCGGGCCTGGAGGACCTCTGCCACACGCGTCGAGCTGAGGCCGAGCGAGGACGGCTGGTCCGGCATCGGGGCGAACATGTGCGCGCGCGAGTGCCGCATTGCCTGCGGGAGGTCGCGGAGAGTGAGGTCGGTGGCCAGGGCCTGCACGAGACCCACGTCGTCCAGCTTGTCGTGGAAGTAGTCTTCCTCTTGGTCGTCTCTCTTGTTCTGTGGCCTTGTGGCGGCGCCCGGTTTCGTCCGGGGGAGCGAGTTGCTCCATGACGAGGACGAGGGCGGTGCATTTGCGCTGCCGCTGCTGCTGCTGCTTGTCCGCTTTGGTGCCGCTGGCTTCTTGCGTACACGGTTTGGGTTCTTTAGTAAGGATTTCAGCCGGCTGCTCATTATGTCATGAAAGCTTTAACTTGTGTGACCGTCTACTGAGGTAGTGTTGATGGTGAGAAATAGTCTTGCAGGGTGGTCAGGGTGAAGCAAAGGGATGTCGAAGGACGTCAGCTGGTGGTGTAGTACTTAAGTATGTAGGCCAGGCCTTGCTAACAGCGCCAAAACATACTTACTTAAGTACCTAAGTACTAAGTACCTAGGTACCTAGGTACGTAAGGGGCTTAGGTACTTCCACGCCTGTGGCTCGCTGTGACTTTGCCATCTGCGCCAGGGGCCAGAAGCACTTGTCAAAGTACCCACGGCACTAGACCATAAGTCGGTCTCACAACACTTGTTTAGACCTTCTTCAAAGCCACATCTTCTGCATGGATGATCACATGGAGTGTTGGTCTACAAGAAAAGCTACTCGTTTAGTTGCATCATTGTACCTCGAGCTACCTAGGTACCCTAGGGTAGGTATGCATTTAGAACTTTAGGGTATTACTTCTGCCGTCCTGCTGCTGAATCAGGAAGCTCATGTGGCGAGAGGATTTGGAATCCACATATGGCCCCGGGCTGCCCAGGTGGTTAAAGTGGCATCACTTGAGCAGTTCAATGGCAACTCGTCCGTCCACCGCAACAAATCAGCTAATTAGCCATAACGGTATCTAAGAGCTCAAGAGCTTGTCCGCTGAGCCCCACTAATGACAATAATTGTAATTCGTAAATGGTTCAACGTTGTGATTTGAAAGGCCTGGCAGCATTCCTGCCCAAAAGTCCGCTCGCTCGGGAATGTCAACTGGTGGGAACTCGCCCAGATGGGCTCTCATAGTCCTCGCTCGTTAATAGTCCCCTCCTGAAGTCCAATATCACATCCGCCTTCGGTCCATGCATCAATAACAGTAAATATGTACCTAGTAACCAGTTGCTACCTACCTAGGTACTTAAGTCAACTGGTAGGTACCCAAACCTAATCGACATTGCATCCACGTCGGAATTTCGGTGATCAACCACTCTTGAGGAAAGGGATGTATGTGATTCAAGCCGTGGTCTGGGTTGTAGAAAACAAATTGAATCTTGAGCACCATATGCTTCTTAGAAAAGTGGTCTTCGAGGTGGCGGGGGAATAAGTAAAAATAATGACTTCACGTCGGGCCGGCGGGATGGTTACCCGGTCGCGAAATAGATTCTCAATTTAAGATCAATAGTAAGTGTTCTAAATTTCCGACTGCGAGGAAACGTGCTCAATACATCTTTGCTGTAGACGTCCGAAACAGTCCAGCCCAGCTCAGTGCTTCCACGCTCTCTGGGAAGCTCCCAAGAGAGTATATGCCTAGGTATGTACCCTAGTGTAGCATGGCTGTAACAACCACTCACTTGAGCAAGCCGATTTCGCCATCTTCGTATTCCTCACGACGCACGACACTGTCCATTTTTGCGCTCCCCACTGCATCCTGAAGTCCGAGCCAGCTATCGTCAAGACCAATCTCGGTTTGAATGCGAGTAACAGCCCTCAAAATGGGGAATACCACGCCTGTCGACGTACTGGCCTTGTAAAGAGCGGTTGCAGGGACCACAGTCTTGCCAATGACCTATCTGGACCGTATCTCGCTTTCTGGTGGCACGAGCCCGCCTGAACCTCCCGACTCTCCTTCCTTGGAGCCCAAGACCGATGAGCGTAGCTAAGATGCCGCCTACTAAGACTAGGCAGAAATAGACAGCGCGCACGAATGCAGAAGTGATAATCATGGTACTTAAGTATGGAGTTGCTGACAATTGTTGTGTGTGGGGGGTTGCCAAATGCTTTCGACGAGAAGAAAATTCACAGATAAAAGATTTCGAAGGAATATGGGCATGAATTTAAGGCTTAAAGATTGTTGACGGGATTGCTTATAAGGTCGCCCGCATTCTATCCAGAGGGTCAGTCTTCACACATTTTGCAAAGTATTAATCACAATGCCTTTAAGCAATGACTATAAAAGCAGAGAGCGAGTACACCAAATACAAGATCTATGTCATTGTTAAGTTTCTTTGTGCGGCGGAGAACAACAAAAGATATTTTGCAAGCCCTGGAGCTGACAGAGGTATTGTATACCTAGGTATACAATGCATTGTCTATGAACAAGGCTCAGTCTTGTTGGCGACTTGCGGACCAAGGTCACTGCGGGTAGATACCTACCTGTGGAGTAAATCACAATCTGATTTCAAGATTTGCTGCTAATTTGGCTATATCGCTCCCATTTGGGTTTTAATTCCAGGCCCATCCCAAGGCAAAAGAGACCTTTGAGAGCAAAATAACACGACAAATGCAACCCCAACTCCCAATCGTATCACTCATTATGTAGCAGGAGCATACCCTGGCTTCGTGTCTTCAGGCTTCACGTCAGACTTTGCAGCCGCACCGGTCAGAGCCTCGCTACTGGTAGCCACCTCCAGCTCAGTAGCCACGGGCTCACGCATCTGGGGCAGCCTGTAAATCCTCTTTCCCTTCCGGAATGCACGGGGTCACAGACCCGCTCCCGATCTTTGTCTCGGCATCGCTCGGCCTCCTGGACCCGTTGAGCGTCTCTTGCGGACCATCCTGGACTCTCTCCTGGACGGAGTCTAGCTTGAGCCCGCCCACGGTTGGAGGGTTGATGCGCGAGTTGCGGTACGACGACAGTCTCTTGTCCACGATGCGGGAGATGTTGTTGTCCTGCAACTGGTGGTCCGTCGCCAGCTCCTTGTTCATATCGTAGTGCTTGATGGTCAGGCTGATGAAGAAGGCGACCGCGCTGATGCCGAGATAGACCCTGTACACGCCCTGGAAGCCGAACACGTAGCCGTCGACGATTGTGGTCTTCTGCGGGGACGCGGGCATCTCGAGCAGCTGCACGATGAACGCCTCGGCGTTCTTGGCGATCTCCGCCCCGCCGGGTAGGTCAGTCCATGACAGCTTGAGCGCCATGATGTTCTGGAAGGCGAAGCCGCCGATGCCAACGCCGAGAGCGGTGCCAAAGTGTCGCAGAAAGCCGTACATGGCTGCGGCCGCGGCCTCCTCGCCATCGTTGCAGATGGCTTGCGAGGCAAAGTTTTGTGCATTGAGGACTGCCCCATGGCCGAAGCCCAGGAGGATCAGTGTCACGACCCAGACACCGATTGAGGTATCCGCATCCCACATTGTGCTTAAACCACATGCGATCGTGGTGACTACCCAGCCTGACCAGATGGGCCAGCGGTAGCCATTCCACCGCGTGATCAAGACGCCGGTAATGATGGATCCCGGGACCAGGGTCAGCATGACGGGCAGGAGGGCCAGGCCGGTGTGGACTGGAGAGTACTCCAGCACCGACATGAAGTAGAAGGGGATGTAGTAGAGCTGGCCGAAGAGGACTAGGCCTTGCACGGCGCTGCAGATGTAGGTGGAGATGGCGCTGACGTTATAGAACAACGAATGCCTGAGAAAAGGCTCTTTTGCCATGTGTTTCTCCCAGGCAGCCGTACCAGCGAGGCCGACGATACCGATGACCAAGGGAGCAATAGTGGCCGCGCCGGACCACTCGAACTGAGTCCCACCCCATGAAATGGCGACGAGGAACAAGGTTGCAGAAGCCATGAAGATAGCCGAGCCGACCCAGTCGACACGTGCCAGCTTCTGCCCCATCGTCTCAACCTTTGGCTTCAGCGTGAGAAGGGAGGGAATAGAGACGAGGCCAAAGGCGCAGAAAGGAAACATGACGTATAAGACCCAACGCCAGGTGGTGTTGTCGGCGATGGCTCCTCCCAGCACCGGCCCGACACAGTTGCCCAACGCCCATGCTCCCTGCACTGTCCCGTACCACTTTGGTCGTTGCCGGAGGGGAACAATGTCCGTGAAGATGACCAAACTCAAGACAATAATGCCTCCGCCGCCGATACCCTGAACCGAGCGACCTCCCAACAGGGTAGCGATATCAGGGGCAACGGCGCAAATGACGGTGCCGACTGTAAACATTGAAATGGAAAAGATAAGAAGGATCGGTCGGCCAAAGATGTCGGATATCGAGGCCAAGAAGGGCATGGCGACTGCTGTTGATAGCAAATATGCTGTGCCGACCCAGAAACTCTGAGTGGCGGTGCCTCCTAGGTCTTCTACAATAGCCTGATAACCCCTGGTGTTAGAACAACCGGGAGCTCGGAGAAGATATTGTGCGAGGAGGGGGTTGGGCCTTACACTAAGTGAAGTGACAATGATACAAGCGTCGAGTGAGACCATGAAGCTGATGACACTCAGAGCGACCATGATCATTACTTGGTGAGTTGTTGGCTTCCATTCTGTCTCTTGTCGAAGAGATTCATCAACCACCTCAAGCTTGGCTTCGGGCTGCTCCTTGCTGTTGTGTTGGAAGAGGCCCATTCTAATCCAGTGGTAAAGTGGAGCTGAAGGAGGGCGCTGTCGGCGGTAGAGATCATTGAGGCGTGGGCTTGATAACTTCAAGCAGGGTCGAAAGGTGAAATTGATATTGTGGGTAAATGACACTTGTGTACAGAAGTGTAGTGGGAGGGCAGGAGAAAGCTAGAGCAAGTAGAACTATCCTCTAGATGATAGAGACGAACGTGAAGATAGAGGAGACGGAATAGATACTCAGGTTGAGGCTTAGGATGCTCAAAATACTCGTGGGCTGTGGTCTCATGAAGGCCAGATGGCCACAGGGAGACACCTGGCCGGCCCTTATATCAGAATCGAAGGTTATCATCGCCTGTAGGACCCACGGGTCTCCAATGGAGCGTCAGGGAGCACACGTTGGAAGCAACGAAAGCATTGGCTCTCATCAGACAAGAGCACCAACACTGCCATAGTGGGATATGTGAGTGGATACAGTGACAAGGAAGCGGACAACAACGCACAAGGATCTTGGCCCCTTGAAAAAAAGATGATGAAAAAACACCAGGCGTTCGGAAGCCACAACCCTTGACTTGACTGAGGCCAGTGAAGCATGGCAAACGAGGAGCCCGATCGTTGATCGGCAGCGGGCGGCACGTTTTGGGTTATGAGAACGAACCCAAGCTCGAGGTTGGTGCCCCCAGATCAGAGCTAGCGCCTATGCGGACCAATGGTCTCACATCAAATCATTGTCGGAAACAGGTGGGCATCTCGTTGCTCAAGTGGTAGTTTGCTGACCTGCAGGATCCTCTGCTGGTGAACGTGACATCGGACGTGGGTCGGGGCAGCCCAGCGAGGACAAAGGAAGCAGCCGCATTGCCACGCCAGACCAACGCCGAATGCAACTTTACACAGCCGCAAGTCTACCCACACGCGCCTTGTGGGGCCTGTTTCAGTGAGATTGTGTTCGGCAGGATGTCAGATCTAACGGATAGATGCGGACGTGCAAGAGGCACAGGGTTGCCGAGGACGGATACTCAGTAGGGTGAACGAGCGCGTGGTACACCATATCGGCGTTCTCTTGGCTGCATGGCTGCTCAGATTGCAAACCTGCGAAGTTAGTATAATACCGTGGACCACCCACCTTCGGCCACCCCCACCTTTGGACCACGTAAATTTTGACCACGCCACACAAAGTGAGGGTATTTAGATAGCTACAACTCAATCAATTCTGATGGTACGTATCTAGTAGCTATATAAAAATGATCGTGAGAAGTTGCTCAATTATTGTATCTACTTGGTCGTCGAATTTTACAACCTCTACATCCAATTCTTTCCTCCAAAACCTTTAGCTTAGATGCATCTTCGTTATCTTTCTCTTGTTTAACTTTAACCTTAACTTTAGCAACTTTACGGCGTTTTTGAGGCCGTAGCTCGTCTTCAAGTGCTTTTATAGTAAGGTCTTTCTCGCCTATTTCAAACATAGTTATAAATTCGGCGTTGGGGTTGGGTATAGCCTTGCGGCGTTTCGTTTTCTCTTTAACCTCTTTTTTAACTTTAAGGCCCGTATTCTCTCTTTTAAGTAGGGCTACTTGAGAGCGTAGGTAATCGATCTTATTGGTAACTTGTTTAGCTTTATATCTAGCCATTTGATTGTCTCTAGGGGCCAGTGACATTATGTAGTTTCTTGTAATGACCTCTCCCTTGGTGAATGCTTGATTGTTAACTTTATCATCGAAATTCTCGTGATTTAACTCTTATAGCTGGTTGAGAAGATCTTTATCTAGGTTTGGATAGCATTTTGGATGCTGTAGTGCCTTTTCTTGTAATATTGGGTATATTCTAGTGTATTTGAATATATTTTTAATAGTTCTCTTTGTTACGGCTTTGCAAGCTTTAAGGAGGCATTTGACGAAGTTAATTTTGCCTATAGGAGTTGAATTGGTGTAGCTAGACAGCTTTTCTATCTTACTATTGAATGCCCCTTTAAGTATACTAAATACACCGTTGTCGAGAGGCTGTAACCCGTAAGAAGTATGTGCTGGTAGCTACAATGGGTTGATATTGTGCCTATAGCATATGGTTATGAACTTAACGCTTCTGTGGCTATCGTGGCTATCGAGAATTAAAAAAATAGCTTGGGATTCGTTGTAATTTCGGATCTTATTTATTGCTGGCACAAAGATACTAGTAAGCCATTTAACGGCAATTTTATTGCTTATCTAGCTGTTTAAAGAGGCCTTAAAACCCTATTCTGGTGGTACAATCTTTTTGAATTCTCTTGTAAACCACTGTTGTTAGAGGTTAAGGCCTTTGAATATAAGCCTAGGAGGTAAATAGTGGCTAGTCGCAGTTACAGAGTTGATAACTGTAACTATCGCTTGGGTAGCGTTTTTTTTTACAGCAATAGATTGTTTCTCTATACTTCCTAATATAAATTTGTCGTAGGCTATAAATAGAGTAGGTTAAAAAGAGTGTTTTCTAGTAAAAGAGTAAGAGGTAAACCTACTATTGCCCTC
>MAVT02000233.1:19309-42444 GCA_001702395.2 Diaporthe helianthi | reverse complement strand
AGTAGATTAGCTCTTAGGCTACTTAAGGCGACGATTCTAGTTAATACTACTATTAGGAGTAATACTCCCTAGCCTCATCTATATAGTATAAGGCTACGGCTACGTACCTAGATGGGCTTTTTAATACTATATCTTTTATAAACGCTAGGTTTCTGACCGTTTACTACTGTATAAAGGGACTGTACGCTTTTAGGTCGTCTACGGATTAAGAACAACACTACACCTAAGTACTTATTCACTTTTCTGTTGAGCAAATAGCTACTTAGTACCCCACACATACTTTACATGGCATTGTTCTGCGGACCACCAACTGGTTGCAAAGGATCATCGAAAGTCATAGTATATCCATCCCACAGAATTCGCAGCATCAGTTCGTTATCCGCCGGGGATGGCCACTGATCTGGGAAGAACTCGGATATATTCACCGAGCTTATGCTGTCACTGCCATCCCAGCCACCAGCAGGATTTTCGTCCATATTCAAATCTGGCGTGGGGAGCTGCGAAAGACCCGAACTCCCCTCGAGAGGAGGTTGTAAGTGGTCCTGCCCTATATCAACAACAATAGCGTTGCTATCGCCATACCCAGCCGAGGCTCCACTGTCCCGTTCCGACGCACTCGCGCCAGACGCAAAGTCATAAGACAGTATCTGCTCCACGAAAGGCACGCCCGAGCCGTTCCTTTCCCGACGCCGCTGCCGCTTGTAGTTGTCGATGGCGTCGGAAAATGCGCAGAGGATCCTGTGATACTGCCGCGCCTGAGGACTCAAACGCGCGATGATGGAGAGCACGTGCTGGGACCCGCGGAACGCCTCTCGGGCTTCGGTATCAGAGGACTCATCCACCAACAGGGCGAATCCTAGTACCAGGCCGGCTGCGAATATCCATGCTTTGATGATGCACATGTTGCCCATCAAGACACCGGCTTCGATGGCTTCCTGTCATATCTGCGCCATGTAGGTTGCGGCTCCGATACAAGAGTGAGATAGGTCCGCCACGGCGTCTGCCTCATTGTCCCCTTTTCTCGCATGCTTTTGTTGCCCCTCCTTTGTTTTGGGTGATTTGCCGTGCAACTGAGGCATGATGTGCTGGATAAGAAATTGCCTCGTGACAAGTATAATACCAAAGTAATAGGTCCCTGCAACATGGACGTTCGCAATCATCTTCTCTCGATATTGTGCGTCCTTCAACAAGGACTGGTCTCCCTTCTTCGGCCGTTGGCGAAGGGATAGGGGTAGTGCTTGGCTCCACTCTTGTAGAAGCTGGAGGAAGTGCTCAGCGGAGGAAGAGTCCAGTTCTCCGTCGTCTGCAAACTTGCCAACCACCGTCTCAAGAATTGAGCACGATTCGTAAGTAGCCCTCAGTGCCAAGACTCGATGAGACGTGGTGCTATGTTCCTGCTCGACGATATCACCAGAGGTGACATCTCCAGACCTGAGTGACGAAGCACTACCTCGTCTCCCTAAGATTGAAGAGCATATTATGTCAAAAACTCTTACACTCTTGGCCACCCTCAGTCTGTTTGCAAAGAAGCATTAGGACTGTGATAGACCCTCGGGGAGTTTCGGTAAATAGAAACTCACCGTGACTCTTGTTCAGCCTTCGAGATGTGCTTGTGTTTGGCGGCGGCATGAAGCCCAAGTATATCTGCAGACTTTGCTGCAACACCCAGGTACATAAATGCCGAGTTCCTGCGACAGGCTCCAAACATGTAGAACGCGAGCAGAAGAAAGACCCTGGCCAGGTTTACTGTTGGATCTTCCAGCATCTTCTCGAATGCCATCTTTCTGCCCTCGTTGAAATATTGAGTTGCGAGGACGAGGTCATCCCTCGAACCTCCTCTGACCTGATATCCGATGGCGAGCATGAGGTACAGCGAGCTAAGGGCTGTCGGGTCAAGTCGACGCGAAATTTGTGGCCTGTTAGTATTTTGGTCCTCGGTGGCCAGGCGAATGAGCTCGGAAAGCTCATCTTGAGTGTACAGGTCTAAAAACCCGCTCGACTGTGTCGTCTCAGCTGATAAAGGACCATGTCATCGATTGTATAGGCGTATGACCTACAGCATCCAAAAAGCATTGAATGACTTCTTTCTTTTCATCCTCGCCCAAGTCATCGTAGAAAACACCACCATCGACATCGGATCCAGTCATCTCAAACCAATTATGGCTATGTTGCCGGTCGGTGAACCCGGATGGTCCAACATAATGTTTTAATGTCTTTTGCAAAAAGCTCAAGAATGAGAGTGCCGCTGTGTTACCGACAAATACTAGTCACACCAGCAACGTTAACGTATGATACATGTGGCAGTGCTCATGAGTCATCCATTCGTACGTAGGATAAGTCACAAAGAGCAAGTTTTGCTCTAATCCAGGATCCAGGAAATTCTTAGTACCTTTGTCACCACTCGAGCTAGACAGCATCAATGGCCGCTGCTGATCTGTTATTTCAACAGAATTTCTCGAGTCCGTAACATAATCGGTCTCACTTTCTGCATCTTCGTCTATTACCTCGTCGCCTTCCGCGTCTTGTGACGTAGCAGATCGGCCGCCATGGGATGGTCCGGCGAGCACGGATCCGAAGTCCATGTGGGACACATCATTGGCAACAGCAATTGAGTTTGCCTGGGATGCCTTTGACCCGGAGCGCTGACTACGCCTGTCCCTGATCGTCGGCGTGAATGTGCACGTATCCTGGGCCCCCTTCTTGACGCACAATCGATAAGGTTGGTTACCATCACACCTCTTCTTGGACGCCTTGCAGGCATCGCATGCTTTGGCAGACCGCTGCCTGTCCTGTGGCTTGACCTTGGGCCGTGGCATGGCTGGGAGTCAGTCGGCGATGCGGTCGATGTAAGCGGCGGAACGGGGATCGCGGAGGTCAACGCCCGGGCAGAGGACCCACAGGACCGAAACAGACCGAAGCGGAAGCTGGGTTTGAGTGGGGTTTCGGGAGTTTTCTTGTACGATATACGGAATCAGAATGGGAGTTTACCGCAACGGGATTGTCCTGTTCCTTCCCCTTCAACACATGGCGGCTAACTAGTGCTGTTGTTGAGGTGAGGTTGGGACGCGGATACTGCGGACGAGGGGCGACAGCCGGAGCGGGAGTGGGAGGAGATAAGCTCGCCCATCTAGATTGCCGACTCCTGTGCCAATGTGCCTCCTCCGACACTAATTATGGTAGCGGCTTGTCCATGATTACTGGAGTGCATTACCCGCATGGGCGGAAGCTCTTTGGCGGTAGAACCGTTCTTGGGTAACGTGGATCTGCCAAGGTGATCGGGCTATCAGGGCGGAGGTGTTGATCGAAAACACAAGGACATCCGAAAGATAGTAGCACCAATATGTCATGATCCGCATTGAAGAGACTGTAGGAGTAGACTTTTGACGCCATTAAAATGAAAACCAAAATCATCCCAACAGTAGATCAGTACGTTCCAGCATTGTGCCACCTACTGACAGAGTCAACATCGAAGCACCATTTCTTGTGATATTTTGTGACACTGCGCGACCTCTCTATCACCTTCTTACTCCACTGTGCAGAATTAATTACCACAAAAATGGGCTCCCACACCGACCCAAGCCCTGGCTGGCGCCACCTCAATGTGGGTGTCATCGGCGGCGGTATCGGTGGCATGTCTGTTGCAATCGCCCTTCGACGAGCCGGCCACAGCGTAACCATCTACGAGCGAAATGATTTCGCTGGAGAAGTGGGAGCATCAGTCTCCTGTGCTGCCAATGGAGCACGTTGGCTCCACGAGTGGGGTGTCGACGTTGAGCAAGGCGACCCCGTCATACTGAAGAAACTCATCAACAGGGACTGGAAGACGGGTGAACCGGTCAGCGTCTTTGAATTGGACGACTACAAGAAAAAATGGGGTTACGAATATTATATGTTTCACCGCCAATACATGCATAGGATGTTGATGGCTTGTGCCATGCAGGAGGAGGGGGAGGGAGAGCCAGCCAGGTTGTGTGTGAATTACAAGGCAAGTCAAACAGATGCTCCTGTTACTAATGATGAGACTCGGGCTAATTCCAAGTTCCAGTGCGAGGATATTGAACTCAAAAGTGGCAGGATTACTTTCGCCAATGGCCACAAAGCTCAACATGACCTGATCATTGGCGCAGACGGAATTGGCTCGGTAGTCCGCAGGCTCATCGGTCTCACCCCAGACAAAAAGCCTGCAGACTCTTTATGCCTCCATGCCAATGTGCGTACAGAAGACGCCGTTCGTCTAGGCCTCGTCGACTATTCCAAAAACGCGGCACTAGAATACTGGGGCGGTCAGGAGGGCAAGTGGGACAAGATTGTGCTCAGCCCGTGCAACGGCGGCAAGCTACTGTCGTATTACTGCTTCTTCCCACGAGAAGCCGGCGACTACACGAGCCAAAGCTGGGGCGGCGAGGACAGGCCTGTCGAAGAACTGCTGGCGCCGTATCCACATCTGGACAAGCAAGTAAGAGATCACCTCGCCATTGGTTCTGAGATCCAGCCGTGGCGATTGTGGGTGCAGTGAGTGTCACATCTCTGGACACGCTGAAGGCTCACATACTAATCCTTCGTCCTTCAGCCAGCCCTATCCATACCTTGTGAAGGACACAACATGCCTGCTTGGCGATGCGGGCCACCCAGTACGTTGGACCATATAGCATGAACAAATAGTCCGGGCTTTAAGCTAACTTCACTGTCAAGATGTTCCCACATCAGAGCCAAGGCGCTTGCATGGCGATTGAAGATGCTGCAGCGATAGGCATACTATTCAGCAAACCATACTTCAGCGGCGACGTCACTGAGGCCTTAGAGGTTTATGAGAAAATCCGACTACCGCGAGCTACAAAGGTTCAAGCCTCTGCAGCAAAAGCGGCAACTAACATAAACGAAAGGATTGGTACGTGTGAAGTGTATTTAAAGATGGTAATTCTTTAGACTAACAAAATTGCCAGGATTCTCCAGTAACACCAACTTCAAGGGGTACAGGGTTGCAGATGAGAAGGCTAAGTTGACAATCGAAGGGATGAACGCGTAAGTTCTGGGTGCAACACTGAAGTGAATAAGCATTGC
This sequence comes from Diaporthe helianthi, assembly GCA_001702395.2. Taxonomy (NCBI): domain Eukaryota; kingdom Fungi; phylum Ascomycota; class Sordariomycetes; order Diaporthales; family Diaporthaceae; genus Diaporthe; species Diaporthe helianthi. The sequence continues at coordinate 37,383 of MAVT02000233.1, read as the reverse complement.
CACAATATAGAAATTCTGCTGACCTTTCGCCGCAGATATGACATGTATAAGGACATCGAACAGACTTTGGCCGAGAGAAGGCACGGACTGTACACTGATAACTACATCCAAGGGCTGCCAGTCGGTTTGGAGATGTCAAACGGTGTGATAGTTGGGAAAGCATGAGACTGATCAGAGGTACAATCACATTTGAGACTTTATATGACCAGTGATGGACTCGTGTTGGGGAGGCCTGAACTTTGTCATAGTATTACCGATTTATAGGTCGCTTCAAACAATCATAGCAGTTTATTTACCCAGCAACCTCTGACTTTCAGGACCTTTACGGGTCAACAATCTCATGTCCCTGCAGTCGATTTTGATCTCCTCAGCTTGATTTAACTCTCTCAAAGAGGTAGGAGGTTGGACTCTTGAAGGTAACAGGCTTCTATGGGCTTCAAACACGGGTGTAGAAAATAGGTACTTAGTAGTAATTGCTTTTCATAGGACGTCGTGTATAAATGCGATTTACTATTTAAAGGTTAGGCTAAGGGTTAGCTACAAAACACCAAGTATCGTGTAATAGCACAGTAACTACTATACCGGGATTTTAAAAGTCTATAATATAAGAACCTAAGTTATAATTAAGTATACTATTAGACGAGATCTAACTATTTTTTTATTTATATAAGTTATAAGTATTTATTATTTTATTTAATTTCGTAGTAGGTTAATTATATTTATAACTTAGTTATATTTAAAGGTACTTTTACTAATTATATATAGTTTCTAATAACTAGTTATTAAGTATATAATAAATATACGATAATATAGTTAAAGATTCTTAGCTTACTCTATCTTATCTTTTTTCTCTTAATTATACTATATTATTAGTTTCTTAACTTTTAATTATATTTAATATACTTCGTTTAGTTACTAATTACACTTTTGTATATAAATAATTTAGTAATTCTAACTTATGTTTCATTTATTAGGAATACTTAGTTTATTAAACTCTTAATATATAATATATATATTTATAAGGTATAAATTAGCTTAACTACACCTAATACATTTTCCTTTATTACTTTAATATTTATATATAGTAAGGAATTCTAAAACAAATATATTTACTTAATTTTATATATACCTCTATGTTATATAACACTTTAGAATGCTTTTAAAAAAATATATATAATTTAATTATCGTTTCAAAATTTTAGTACGAGCATTATATTATACAGTCTTTATTGCACAGGTCTCATCAATGGATCGGAAGTAGAGACTTTAAATGCCTAAATTCAAGACAGCAAACGACGTCAGTGTTTATCAATGAATGCGCCCCAGGATACAATATCCATCCCCATGTTAGGCCGCATAAGGCCTGTTTCCCGAGGTCTTCTAATATATTCTGGAGTTTCACTTAGGCATAAGTAGTCCGCTGCTTGGCTATAGTAAATGCTACTTTTCCCTTTACATACTTAAACTTCACGTTCCAAAAGATGAGCCTATCTCTCGAATCTTCACTGTTCCTACTATCGGTCACTTTCTTAATAGGAGCCGTAGCCGTAGCTGGAGCGGAAATGTTCTTAGTAGCTTCGATGCTCAACTTGGGGTCATAGGCTAAAATGATGTAAGCACGAATTCAATAGACCTGGGGATAACTAAACTATGGATTACAACGCACCATACGGATTAGTGTTGAAGCCCTTAATTACGTCGTTAGTAATCTGCTTATAAGTTGGCGTCTTGAAATTAGTTCTGGCGTAAAGCGAACCCCACTTTTAACAAAGTCAGCACATGAGCAGAGAGATAACGAAGTATTTTTTTTTGTGAGCAAGGGGTGTCTTACAAGAGTACTGGGTGTTTCGGCAGGGTCAGGGAAACGATCGATCTGGATAGATCCGCCCCAAATCGTGCATTCCATGTAGTCTCCGCTTTCACCAACTCCGGTCGCCCTCTGCTCTTCATTCCACGAAACTGAGACTTCCGGGGGTGTACGCCTGACCTGCTCTCCAGACAGGTACATGATAAAGGCGTGAGTAAGCTCGTGCCAAAGTGTTAAAATATGTAGCATGCGCAATGACTGATAAGGTACATCATTGGTAGGAGTTATAGCATAGGCACGCTTGAGGCCGTCGACAAGCTGATAAGGCGGTCATAACTTGGTCAGCTTGGAGTTTCTAGCAGGATAAGAATTTAAATCGGGAAGAGATACATACGTCAGTGGGCAAATTAATGCGAAAGAGCGACCGAGTCCGTAAATACTCGAGGTTGCCTTTATAGTTCGCATACCGACTGGTCGTCGCGTATACGCCTTGCAGGTCTGGATCAATAACAATGGCTGGCGGTGTGTCCTTGATCGCGTTTGTGAAAGTTTGCACGTATTGCTTCATCTTCGACTTGTCTCTCATCCACACGTAGTCAGGGTGGGACTTCTGATAGTCGGAAGCTTCCCGCGCATTTACACAGCTCAGTCCAAGCTTCTCGAGCGCAACTTGCGAGTCCGGCCTGCAGAACGCATTGACAGCCTGGTAAAAGACATCCGCAACCTTTGAGGTGTTAGTCTCTTGAGAATGTCCAGACTCACAGGCTGCAACAAGAGCCCGGCCGGCATCATTATTAATGGCAACCCAAGCTTTGGCATGCTGAAGAACAAACTGTGATGCCCAACGGGAAGGGACTCGGACGAGTTTGAGATACATAATATCTTTAAATCTGTCGGTGAATGAGGAGGGGGCTTTTGGCACTCACCAGTCGGAATTCGTAACCTTCAGAATCATACTGGAACTTGATCCTTGTCCCCTTCGCGTCCTTTTCACCCCGCTCAGTGTGTACCTCGACATATCCCATGCCTCAGCAGTAGAACAGGCTAAACTACCAGGAGTAGACTTATTGGAAGACATTCTGTTGGCGGATAATAGATAGACCGGGATATATAAAGTTGACGCAGTCAACAACACGACAACAAGAGAAAGTACTAAGAAATCAAAGTAATTGCAACAGAGAAGTTTCGTTGTATTCAAGGGCAATAAAATGAGTTGAGCGCGATGGGACTGGTATTATGAGAGTCTAGTGCTTAAAGTGAGATGTGCTGTTTTTCTATACTGCTTCGAATTCTTTTCAAGGGCACCTATAAGCTTATATATGATGCAAAAGTGTGTGTCTCTCCCGATTGACACGCTGGATCGACTCAACCGCGACAGCTTCTCGCATCGTCTCTGCCGCAACGTTGGCGGATGGCCGCTGGCCCTGCGGCGCAAAGAAGCCCGGTGGCTGGTGGACCATCTCTGGTACTAATTGGCCCATATCAATCCACACACGACTGTTATGCGGGCGGAAGTAGATGATTCAGTCTTTAGATCCTCCACTGAAGTCTTTGTCCAAAAGTATCCGTTGCCAGTTGGTGCGTCTTGGTGGGTTTGCGTCTTGGGTCTCGGCCCTCTCTTGTTTCATGATTCCGGTGCCTGTGATCTACTGCATTCCATACGGCGAAGTCACTTACAGTCTAATCTTAGACAGCTGGGTCTCTGAGCGTTTACCACTGTATGAAGGGACCGTACGCCTTCGGGTCGTCTACGGATTAAGAACAACACCACTAATCTTAGACAGAAAGGTCTGAAGTAGGTCCAAGGCTGAGGAGTAAAGCGACCTGGTGGAGTCTTTAATAATAGAGACATCTATTCCCAGAAAAGCAGTGGACAAGCCAAATCGAGCCCCCAATTAACACTCACTGTTGGGACTTTCCGTCAACCAACATTGATTCTCGCTTGGAATCCCCTTGCACAGCCTGTTAAAGTGGAGCAATGTTAGGCCAACTGGTGGGACCCACATATTTACTTAGCAAGGCAGAGTCTACAAATGTCAGTATTTAAGGTGCTGATCCCCACACCCGTTCGCATCCCACATCTCTTCGACCTTCAATCTCGCCTGCTGAATTTTCCAGTGTCACCAAGAGCCTTGCGGTACCTACACACTCACTTCCGGGCACATAGCTGCACAGCCTTCATTCAAGTTTCTGCATCGGCGATCATGTCTCTTGCAAGCCTGGATGCTGAGCATCAAGCCTCCTTTACACACGCCATGGCCAACCTTCTGTCTATACCAATTGCCGAGTTTACCTATGCCCAGATTGTTGATGGGATGCCAATCAGCAACATCTATAAAGAGGACCATAGATTCTGCGAAGGATTCCCTGTCCTTGATCACAAGGACTTGTGCCCTGGAACCATGGACAAGACCCGAGCTTTTCGCGCGCAATTCGATATTGATTCCGTTCAATTTGCGCCTAAGGTGAGTCGACGCATAGTATCTAATATTGGAAGTGTGCTAATGTTTGGATTATAGCTTCTACAGGCCTACCAAAACACATCTCTGGGCTCTATAGCGTATAAGCTTCGCCTCCTTGAGATGGTTGTGATTGCCTGTCATAACATCGCTGTTTTTCTCTATCAACTAGACGACGGTACCCATAAACACGCTGAGTGGGAGGACTGGCTTACAAAAAAGCTTGCTTTGCCCTCCGAAGGAGAAGACCAGTACATGCATATCACATACGGACCGCCCACCCCATTTTATGTTGACCTTTATGTGGACTTTGATAGGTATCCAAACGGCTTGGCAGATGTTGTTGGGTACTGGGCAGAGCACCATATATTTGGAGGGGTTGTTCTCTTCGACCGTGGAAGAGATGAAGAAGAGGTAAGCAACTTTGAGTTAAAGATAACATTTCCTATACAAAGCAGAGACTATGGTGTCTAATTTACTATGCAGTGCAATGGCATCTATTTACATAACCCAAAGAGTGCTTCAACTATTGCACCGCCTACCGAAAGGCAATTCAACGATCTTCTGGACTTTCTATTGTCACCAAGCCCAAGCGCAGAAACAGACACCAGCCTCTGCCCTCTCCCGATCCGTATCACCCAGGAAAACAAATGGCGTTGGCACCCCTACCATGGAAAAGCTGATCATCACATCTTCAAATTTCGCCACGAAATTCCACGGGAGCCATACCGTGACCACTGTGTGATCAACCCGAAGGACTGGCCAGAGTACGGTGACTGGGACTTCATTGAAGAAGAGACGATGAAGCCGCTAGACGGTGGGGTTTGCGATGAGGCTTTGGTGGCCGCCGCTATGGAAAGAATGAGGCAAATTTCGACCCCTACCTCCAGGTGCTACGCATGGGAGGAGGAGGAAATGGCAAGGCGGCAGCCTGACCCCAAAAGGCGGGGCAGACCGCCGTACTTCTTTGACCCTTGAAGAAATTGTCCTCTTTTCAACATGATTAAGCTTTCAAGGCGCAATGTCCACGATACATGGAGCCGCTGGAAGCAGTTCTCGCTACCCTTGTCCATGTGACTGTCATGAGGCTATCCATGTTTTCTAGAGGATATTTGGTCTTACTAACCGCCTACTGCTAAAAAATCAACTAGCTTCGTAAGCTAGACGTATACGAGAGTTCCCACTGAGATTCAACCGGTTGCTGAAATGCTGAACTGCCTGTGAAATAACCCACAACACTTGAGCATGGCCATCCTAGTTTATTCAGTTTCAGAGCCTGCAATTTCCTCCTCGACTATGCCCGTCCTCTCGGGGGCGTCGGGATCATCGTCTGTCATGGCCGGGAAATCGAAATCTTGCACTTCGGATCGTGACGTTATTCTAAACATGCTTGAGCTTTCAAGGGGTTGAGTCCGCTCAGAAAGATCGTCCTGTCTATACGGCAAGAGTCGATCTCCCTGCCAAGTGTAGGGAGGTAAATGAAGACAGCCAATCCCAGAGACCTGTACGGATCGGACTCTCAAAAAGGTTTTCCAGGCTCATTAATGCGGGAATGTCCTTCGGCCTCGAAGGGCCGGAGCGTGCAGCGGCGCATCCAAATGTGCAGCAGACCTAATACCAATTTGATGAGGAGCCTAATAACTAATTTCCCTCCTTTCCTCCACGTCTATCTCATCTAATCCTCCCCGCTGATTCAATTCCACTCTACGAGTCATTAGACCACTTACACGGATTCTGGTTTAGAGACTTTATTCCCTAGGACTATGGTTATAAGAACAGAACTTGCCGTGTTAGGCACGCTTACTGCTTTACTTCAAGTAGCAGTAATTAACTATAAACTCTATAGAGTTAAGCCTTAGTTATATAGTTAAGAGTTAGCATTGTATAAGATATGAGTTAATATATTGGTGTTAATAGAATGTATAGTGTGCCTATAGTAAAAAGAATTTGTGTACTTAGGGCTATATAATTAGTTATGAAATAGGTGCGCGAGATCCGATTTTAGGTACGTAAATATCCGCGTTCTAGAAATAAGAGAACGTTGCCTAGATTGTTTATTAAAAATTTTATTCACTTTAGATACCTAAATTTATTAACTATAATATATTTAAATACTTTCATTATATAATAACAGGATATATAAAGTGAAACTATTAGTACGAAATATATAAATGAGTAATTGCGTTTCAAAATATTTCGAAGTAATTACATATATAAGAAGTAATAATTACATTTCAGTTATAAACAAATAATACAGCTAGCTTCCTAGGTACTTAGGTAGGTAAGCACTTTCGGGCAGGATTCTACTTCATAAATCTCAATACAAGACCATCTGTAATTGATACCCCTTAAACGGTAACAAGCTTCTGTATAACACCTGAACCTAGTCTCTGGCGATGTGCTCTCTATGACACTTCTAAGTGCCTAGGTGCCCATCTAACCCGGCGCCTTCAAACCTTCGCACTGTAATGGCATCTTTGGCGCGAGACCGGCGAGTTGGTCGAGGACCTTGGCGTTTTTCCGAATTTACTGCACGATGGTGGGGCGACGAACCTGAGTACCGGCATGCCTGGTTAGGTCATCGGGTTATTTCCTTCACACACACGACGTCTTCGCTGTCATACATCCCGAGCTGACATGGGCTTGCCCACGGTAAACCCCGCAAGGCCCCCACGGGGCCGTCTCGGCCCCGATGCCCCATGGCCTCTGGCCCTGTCTCTCCCAGAGCTTCAAGCCGGCCTGGCCGCCGGAAGGCAACACAGACCATGCACTGTGGATACCATATGTCTCTGCCGCCAGTGGCGTGGTGGCCGCACTATTCTCCACGGAATTTGTGGAGCAATTAGTGGTGAGCTGATCTGGGGAAGTGAGGCCGTCCCTTGCATAGGCTCTCCACACATGTGCATCAACTTGAATGGTACATTTCAGTAAAACCGGGGTATTAACATGGGCATTTTTTATCTCAGGGAGCCCTGGAAGAGGAATCCCACTCAGCCAAGATGAAACATTTGGCCAAATGATATGGTTGTAGGCTGTGATTACAGGTAAAGTTGCACCGGCTGCAACACTGAAGGAATACCAACTAGATGACCTTCAAGTTGTCCATGAGATGCCAAGGCCCTCTCCGCCGAAGAGTCCACTTCTCCACATTCTGCTCCATAGTACGACCGCACAATAGGCCGTTCGTTGTACCGGTAAGTGCCAGGGTTGGTGTTTTTTCAAGACTAAAAGCAGGCCGAATTTGTGAAAAATGCCCGAAGAACAGCCGCAGATACGCGGGGAAGCGCGTATTCGGACAGCCAGAATGGGTCCAGATGTCAATAGTCTTTGATATTCTTGAATATGAGTCAGGACGCATGGAGTGATCATGACAGAATCCAGAGATACTCAGGGGAGGCACTAGTACGGTAACCACGGCATATATCATCAGCGAGTTCGCCATCAATGCGTGTGGGCCTTCCAGATGTCTCCTTGCTCGGTCATCCTTTGGGTCGGCAGGATTTTGATCTCTTGGGTCATCGTCGTCAAATGAACAATGTTGGACCACCTCCTCCTCCTAGGTGTGGCTGGCAGCACGTTGGCTCAACAGGTCTATGTCCCAGCGAACGGCACCGTGCCCCGTCCTCAATGTAGCTCGTCATCAGACTCGGCACTATATGCAACTGCCAGCCCAACATACGCGTTCTCGACCTTCTCTTTCACCCAGACAGAGACCGTCCGGACAGCCACGTCATTAAAGCCCTCTGCAACGATCGCGACATATGCTCCTCCTTACGAGTCCCTCAGCCATCTGTTGCCCAACCTGTCAACTACGACATGGGGCAACTGGTACCCAGACGCCACCGCCTCTGCAACAGATAATGAAGACCCGTATGGGCAGGCCGCTTGGTCAGCCCTGTGGGAGCGTGCTTCAGTAGCCAACTTTACCACGAGGGGCATATACTCAACCACAGTCTCGCCAACCCCCATCCCGACAAGCGAGTTGGTCTTCCCACCTCCAGACTACTTCACGCCGCAGGACTGCTACACCTTCCCCAAAGGCTTCATGTTCGGTGTCGCAGGCTCTGCTGCGCAGATCGAGGGAGCCATTGCTGATGAGGGCCGAAGCCCGGGGGTCTTGGAACTCCTCTCGCCATCCACGCCCAATTATGTGGCCAATGAGAATTATTACCTCTACAAGCAAGATATCGAGCGACTTGCCTCGATAGGAGTGAAATATTACTCCTTCTCCATCTCTTGGGGTCGAATCCTGCCCTTCTCCCTCGAGGGGTCTCCCGTCAACCAGCAAGGCCTCGACCACTACGACGATCTGATCAATTTTGTCGTGGAGAAGGGCATGCAGCCACTGGTGACCCTGATCCATTTCGACACCCCGCTCACCTTCCTGGCAGATCCGTCGCAAGTTGGTGGCTCACTTGTTCTTGGCTTTCCAGGTGGCTACGACAACGCCACGTTCGAAGACGCGTTCGTCCATTACGGCAAAGTTGTCATGACGCACTACGCCGACCGCGTGCCGGTATGGTTCACATACAACGAACCATTCGTACCAAGCCCCAACGGCAAGAGCTTCGACACCGTCATCAAGTCGCACGCCCGGCTGGCGCACTTTTACCGCGAGGAGCTGAACGGGACTGGCCAGATAGCGCTCAAGTTCAACAACAACTTCGGCGTGCCTCGTGATCCCCTGAACGAGGACGACGTGAACGCCGCCTACCACTTTAACGACTTGCAAATCGCAACCTTTGGAAACCCATTCTTCCTCGGAAAGGACTACCCGGAGGCCTTGAAGATGACGTTCCCCGACTACGTGCCCCTCACGCAGGAAGACCTGGAGTACATCAATGGCACAGCCGACTTTGTCGGAATCGACCCGTACACGGCGACAGTGGTCTCGCCGCCCAGCCACGGCATCGAGACGTGCGCTGCAAACACTTCGGATCCGCTTTACCCGCTCTGCGTCAACATGTCGACCCTGACCACGACGGGGTGGAACATTGGCTACCGCTCACAGTCCTATGTCTTCATCACGCCAAAGTACCTTCGGACCTACCTTAACTGGCTGTGGAACACCTTCCGCTACCCCATCGTCCTCACCGAGTTCGGGTTCCCCGAGTTTGGCGAGTCCTCCAAGGCGGCCCTCTCGGATCAGCTGTTCGACTCTGTCCGCAGCAACTACTACACCAGCTACATGAGCGAGGTGTTAAAGTCAATCTGGGAGGACGGCGTCAACGTGGCTGGGGCTTTTGCGTGGAGCTTTATGGATAATTGGGAGTTTGGCAGTTATAACCAGCAGTTTGGGATCCAGACCGTCAACAGGACGACGCAGGAGCGGAGATTTAAGAAGAGTTTCTTTGATTTGTTGGATTTTGTTGCTACTAGAACGCAAGAGTGAGAGTGGAGCGGTCTCCATAGTAACAGGAATGCATTGATGCCCGAATCTCAGACCAAAAAAACAGTCTTCCTCCCATGGATCATTCTCTTCTCCAGGTATATTGGTCCAAGAAACTCGAAAGGAAGTGATCCTTCCACAACTGGTTCCTCCTCGGATGATGCTCGATTGTTAGGTGTGCTGTCTTTGTGCAAGTAACAATCACCAATGAGTTCGTACGGTTTCACCCTGTGTCCTCGCGACATTGTGTGGGGTTCAACCTTTGATAGTTTAACGCGCAGCACGAAGTGTGCACGGCCGCCGGGGAGCACGCTGATCGTGTCCCCCTTCTGCGTGGATGCAGGCCCAAGACCCACGGAACCGTCCTCGGTCAGGAAGAACACACGACCATCAGTGGCAACTTGTATGTCCTCAAAGAAGGGGCTCGGAGGGACGGGAAAACCCTGTTACTTGTCAGTCTGCTCATCTTTGGCGACACCGAGTGTGAGTCCCAGGACCTACCTTGTTGCTCAGTGACCCCCGTACCCACTCCTCCGACGGTATGGCTGCTTGGGCCTCGTGGTAGTCATCACCCACACCGCCATAACCATACCTTTCTCCATTCTCCAATCTGAGACACTGCCGCAGCCAGTCCTCCAGAGGTTCAAAGATACTCTCGTCAGCCTCTCGATACGCATCACCACGTCGACACATGCCGCCGAGGATGGTCTTAGAAAATTGACGAAGGCGCCCGTGGTTCAGCTGTACCTTTTTCAAGTCCTTGTCGGTGCTCCTGTTCAGTATGGCCCCTGAGAAGTAGAGCCAGAAGATAAGACTAGTGAGGCCAGATTTGGTGTCTGCCCATCCGAAATGCCTTGGACCACATAAAGTGATAGAATCCGCCATGACCGCCTGGATTGGCAGCACAGATTCTCGTGTCCTAGCATCTACCGGCATAAAATGAAAGCGTCCATACATATCCAGCATAGGTCCACTCATGCTATCTTGATGTTGAGTGAGCCATGACGCGTTTCCTCTTAAGGAGTACGACATTTGAAAGAGCTTGATAGGAATGATTTTGTCGTCGCAAGCTACTGCTCTTTGTTAGAATCAACGTGATGAAGGGCTGATATCAGCAATTGAGAGAGCACTACATGATCACTTGGTCTTGAATAACCATGAGGATCAGACTTACTGCACAAGACTTGAAGCTTCAAGAATCTGTCAATAACCTCCTCTATCGCCTGACTGGTTTCAAATGTCTGAAAAGGCATCTGTCAGCTTGGCTATGCAAACCTGGGCGTGGCTTGGTCTTACCAAATTGTTCCATGGTCCCTTAGAATGATTCCCAGAGTTTGTCAGCGACTATTGGAAGGTTTATCACTAGCTGACAAGATTGGAGCATCATATCCACTTACAAAGACCATAGACTCAATGTTGTAGATAGCACATGTGGCATGGTTTATACTTGTGGCAAAGTCTTCTTCGTCCATAGCGACCCTTATCGCGTGAAATTCCTGGCATATTTGAGATTTCCATCCAAAAGCATAGTTTCGCTCTGGATCCCATGGGAAACCACTGTCTCTGATTGTTTCCAGGTCACGGATCCACTGATGTAGCAGGTTGATTCCGGAGCGGGGGTAAATATGGTGACGCTCACACCAGCGCAGGTTGGAGATTTCCAGTGATGGGTAGCTGTGGGAAATCATTATTGAATCCAAAGGGATAATTTCCCGGCCGGAACGTTCCAGGCTACTAAGTTTCTCGATTGACTCAGTCCGCTGCTTCAATAAACCGATGTAGGTATCCACCAAAGGGATCAGCGACGCTGGCAACCGTCCAGTCTTAGCGGCTGGGCTGTTGATAAGCAGTTCCAATTGGTCCCTGACCGTATTCCAGTATTCTTTCTCTCCCTCGATGACTCTGAGTTTCCAGTCCCCGTTAGTGGTGTAGGCATCGAAAAGGTCCGCACGACGTTTGTCTCCGGTATAGATGGCTGTGCTCCAGTCTGGGATCCACGATGGGAGCCCTTGGTTGAACTTGCGCTTCTGGTCACCAGCCCAACAAGCCAGGGATCCTCCTTTCCCGATTACAGCCAGGACTGTGGCCCGATAAGTCGCCTGAAGGTCGAGTTCGTAGTTTGGCTTGATGTACCGCTGTTCCTTCTTCACGAGACTGAGGAGGCCGTAGACCTTGTCGCGGTCATCAGTGGCATGGCGGTCGGAAAACTCTTGAAGAAGTCGGACGAGATCATCTCCGCCTTCGGCACGCCATTTCTGTCTAGTCTGCTCTAGACCGTTCAGCTGATTTGCGAAATGCACGAAAACCTTGAGGTTCTCTGGCTCGATTCCCCCGCTGGCTGCTATCTGTATGGCTTTCGGTGAGGACCAGACCTTGCCAGTTGAAACAAGTGTGTTCCAGGATAAGACAATCGTGCCGTATTGGATCGTAACAGCCGTTCCAACGGCTATCTCTTGAACAACCCATATACGACTCCACCACGGGCAGGTACCATAGGCTCTGAGGCACTCGAATAGGTAATATCTGGTCTGTTCGTTCAATCTCATGAGCTCCATGCATCCTGGCTCTACAGATTCCAGGTTGGAGAAGAGGGATATCAGAGCCATAGCGCATGCCGCGGCTGTTAGAGACGATGTGATTTTTCCTGTCCCGTTGGCATGGCATAGGCTCAACACCTCCTCCGAGAACGACTCACTCCGCTCATCACTATGCAAGTTGATAATTGGGAATCGGGGTGGCACCATCAGATTGGATCGGCTGACCCTGTGTTTGCGGCCATCTCCCATAAACACAACCACCTCCACGGCTTTTTGGTATATCAGTTGCATAATACCAACTTGGATGCTTCGCTCCTGGTCGTCTTGCTGGTTGATACACTGGACCGGATATCAGTAGGCAGGCCTCGTAAAATGTTAAATCAAGAAAATGCTCACTAATGCGTCCACCCACCAGATTGCATCCTCATCTGATTTTCTAAGGTGCCGCAGGGCGCAAGAGAGGTTCCATGTGATTTGGAATTCGACCCCCCCTAGGGAAATCGTGTCCGTAACCGAAGCCGAGCCCCAAACATACGATAGTGCCCTGTATGGGCGCTCGGTAGATTCGCCATCAAGTTCTTGTTGAATAAGCTCACACCGAATCGGGTCGCGCCATCGGCCAGCGGCGATGCGAACGAGTCGGATGTGCTTAGAATCTAGTAGACTTGATTTGTATGGGGTAGGGCTCGACATGCCTGAGAATCTGGTGTTCGTGAGTGCCAGATGGAAAAGGCCGAAGCAGAAAGAAGAGTTTGGTTTTCGGGGGCAGATATAAGCAGCTCTAGAGGCGCAGTCAGCACAAGGAGAGGGGCGTTTACTGCCGTACAAAGCCCGATGGTGAAGCGCCAGCTTGGTCGCTGTTGTATTACAACAGGCTGGGAGGCCTCATGTCAACACGCAGTACTTATTGGACGCCTCTAGCTGCGCATGGATATCTAGGTAAATGCCAGTGTGGTCACACGGCATGGGATGCCCAGGTGACAAAAGATGTCGTGTAGACCCGTTGACGGACTGCGGGTTTATCTACTTCCTACAGTCCACTCACTCACGTTGCACATGCATCAACTGTGAAGCACCTGAGCTGCTCCTTCCAAGTTTCTGTCAGAAATCAATTATGATGTGCTCGAAGGAGCCTTGCCCAGGTCAATGAACCTTTTCCACTTTACGAGAGCATGCCGATCAAGGAATATGCCACGTCCAGTGGGGAGGCAAGAGAGACAACCTCAGTAGGCAAACGCAGATTTGATGCAGTCAGTAACCAATACTTCTCAAATGCTCTCGTGCCTACTACTAGTGTGTGGAACAAATCAATATGCAAGACTACAAAGGGTACCAAGTTGACAGATTACCATAGAGACGCCAAGAAACTTGTAATATTCCATCCCGAAGTCACGTTCTGAGGTTGCTGGATTCACAAAGCCGATCCCCATAGACCCAACTTGTGACGCATTCTGATCATAATATTCCCAAACCCAGAAAAACAATCCGCAACCCCCTGCCCGAGATCTGCAGTGCATATGCCTTCGCTGCATTAAGAAAAGCCAAAACTACTAAATAGGTAGCTACCAGATCCGGGGCCCACGCGGGGTAGATAGATGGCATTGCTGTTTATCGACGTAACCATGGAGCATGGAGCAGGAAGCCGCTCGCGATAATGCGGAGAGTGCAAACATGGGACGAGCACTGTCACCGACGACTTCGAGCTTTGAGTTCAGCTGGCCCTAAACAGCAGTTATACGACATATATTGCAGTCACAGAAGGCTGCTAGATGTGGGATTTATCAGACTCAAGTCTTATTTGTCCACGTAGCACCCTCGTCGCCCAAAATCGACTTCCCCGAGGCCGTCAACCTGACCCCTCATACGCCGATCTTCATATTCAGAAGCACCCAATGCCCCCGAAACTGCCCCGGTTTCTTTGAGGGTGACACGACGTCCCACCGACGGCGACAACTAGGTACTTATCCCTCCGAACAGATGATTTGAGAATGACACACCTCCTACTCATCCATATCACCATCCTCGCCGTCCAAGCCCTAGCACAAACACCCCCAAACACCACCACGGACCCCCTCACCTTCGTCGACCCCCTCATCGGCTCCACAAACGGCGGCAATGTCTTCGCGGGCGCGTCCCTCCCCTACGGCCTCGCCAAGGCCGTAGCCAACGTCGACGGCCAGAACACGGGCGGCTTCGCCACGGACGGCAGCAACGTCACGGGCTTCAGCTCGGTGCACGACTCCGGGACGGGCGGCAACCCCAGCCTGGGCAACTTCCCCTTGTTCCCGCAGGTGTGCCCTGACGACGCCGACGTCAACAGCTGCAGCTTCCGCATCGGCGACAGGAAGCTGCCGTACGTCAGTGACAGCGTGGTCGCCCGCCCGGGGTACTTTGGTGTGCGGCTGCGGTCTGGTGTCGGTGCTGAGATGACGGTTGCGGAGCGGACGGCGTTGTATCGGTTTGATTTCTCCGACGCTTTGGGGGCCGGTGGGAATGCTTCGCATCCGTTGATTTTGCTAGACTTGACGGATCTATGGCAGAGCCGACAGAATGCTTCTATTGGTGTTGACCCGGACACTGGGCGGATGATGGGCAACGGAACGTTTCTGCCAAGTTTTGGGGCTGGTTCCTACGTGATGCACTTTTGTGTCGACTTCTTTGGGGGAGAGGTATATGAGAATGGCGTCTGGGTGAACAACCGGGCAGGGACAGAGCCGAATGATTTGTTTGTGACCAGAGGCTTCAATTTATTCTTTCTCGAGGCGGGAGGGTTTATCCGGTTCTCAGATCTAACGGACAATACTATCACAGCCAGGATGGGCATCAGCTTCATCAGCTCGGAGCAGGCCTGCAGCACCGCTGAGTCGGAAATTCCTAACCCCATACAAGACTTCGACACGCTTGTCAGCAATGCCGAGGACTCATGGAGGCAGAAGCTGAGTCCGGTATCAGTTGACGCTGGAGGCGCAAGCACCGACCTTCAGACCAGCTTCTGGAGCGGAATATACAGGGCCATGATGTCGCCGCAGAACTACACGGGCGAGAACCCATACTGGGACAGTGGCATTCCGTACTTTGACTCATACTACTGCATCTGGGATTCCTTCCGTGTACAGCACCCGCTTCTCACCATCATCGACCCGGCCGCCCAGACGCAAATGGTCAACTCGCTGCTCGACACTTACCGCAACGAGGGCTGGCTGCCTGACTGCCACATGTCCCTGTGCAACGGGTGGACGCAGGGCGGGTCTAATGCAGACGTCGTCCTGGCCGATGCCTACGTCAAGAACCTCTCGTCCACCATCGACTGGGAGCTCGCCCTCGAAGCTGTCACCAAGGACGCTGAGGAAGAGCCACTCGAGTGGTCCAAACAAGGGCGGGGCGGACTCGCCAGCTGGAAGAGCCTGGGTTACATCCCCTACCTAGACTTTGACCCCCACGGCTTCGGCACAAACTCACGGAGCATCTCACGCACGCTCGAGTACTCATACAACGACTTCAACCTCGCCACCCTCGCACAGGGGCTAGGCAGGCCAGACCTGTACGCCAAGTACCTCGCGCGGAGCAGCAACTGGCAGGCCCTGTGGCGCGAGGACCAGACGTCCCTGATCGACGGCACCGACACGGGCTTCCACGGCTTCTTCCAGCCCAAGTACCTGAACGGGACGTGGGGGTATCAGGACCCGATCGCCTGCTCGACGCTGGCGGGCTTCTGCTCCCTGACGAGCAACCCGTCCGAGACGTTCGAGGCCAGCATCTGGCAGTACCAGTTCCTGGTGCCGCAGGACGTCGCGGGGCTGATCTCGCGCATGGGCGGCGACGAGGCCTTTGTCGACCGCCTGTCGTACTTCCACGGCTCCGCCCTCGCAGACATCTCCAACGAGCCTGTCTTCTCCACCGTGTGGCTGTACCACTACGCCGGGCGCCCAGGCCTGTCGACAGCAAGGATCCACCGGTACATCCCGGGTTCCTTCACCGCGGAGCCCGCGGGGCTGCCCGGCAACGACGACTCGGGCGCCATGGGCAGCTTCCTATTCTTCAGCATGCTGGGCCTGTTCCCCGTCGCGGGCCAGGACGTCTACCTCATCTCGGCGCCTTTCTTCCGTTCTTTGGGGGTTACGCACCCCGTCACGGGCAAGACGGCCACGGTGAGGGTCGTCGACGGGTGGGATCCCGACTATGGCAGTATATACATCCAGAACGTCACCGTCAACGGCGAGCCGTGGTCACGGAGCTGGATCGGCCACCGCGTCTTCACCGAGGGCTGGACGGTCGAGGTGAGCCTTGGGATAAGCGAGTCGACCACCTGGGGGCGTGCCCTGGAGGACCGGCCGCCGAGTTATGCGGCCTCGGCTACTAATTCGGCATTCATGGGGGCGGTGTAATACTGGTTTCAGGTATGCAGTGAGACAATCAATACTCAGAGTAAACAATTATCATTCGGATTTCCTTCCCTCAAGTGTTTGCTCGCGGCTGGGGAACTGCGCCTAGTCAGCGCTAATACATATGTAACTTGACCGACATTTGTCATGCGGGATCAGCTTATATACCTACCTAGGTAGGTACTTAACATTTGAAGTATGTTTGGTCTCGACGATCTTCTGCTGTGCTACCAGCCAACTACCAGCCAACTACCAGCAGTCTCGGTCCCGAACGTTGAGTTACACTTCAATGATACACCAATACCTACCCATGTAGAACCAGTAAATTCACCGACCATTTATCGTACCCTAGGGCCTGTGTTGCCGGAAGGGGTGACTTCCTGGGCCCCTTGACATGGAGTCTTCGGTAAAATACGAAGTCCAGCGACGTGATATAGTGTAAAAAGTCTTGCGGCCCTCTGATTAAGAGAGCCAGGGGCGAAGTTTCCAAGAACATTGCCGTGGCATTTTTCTGTGATCTGACGTTTTTCAGCTTGGCTGTAGATAGACCAGTCTTGCCAGGAAAGCTGTAAATGGGCACTAACGAAATTCCTCTCCTTGGCTTCCAAGACATCCTGGGGCTGGGAACAGTCACGCTCAGCACCGGGGTGGCTATTCTCCACCTGGGCGTGTGAAATGGCCGCACAACACGAGTAGACTGCTAGGGCAAGGGCATGATAATAGTGTTTAGTGTTCACATCACACGTTTAAAGCCTCGATTCGAAGTCGTATGATCGAAGAGTGAAGGTTTGTCAAGAATAAGCCAAGCTCACTTGAGTTTGCAATGGGAGAATATTCTACAGCGAATGTCGTAGTGCTGGCGGGCAACCTCCAGGGCTCTTTTACCCAGAGATTGTCTAAGCTACCAGACTGATAATATGAAATATTTGAAGTGGTTCTTATTAAATGGTTCTCAAGAAGCATTACACAGTACTGAAATGGCTCCGCCGTTAAAGTAAATCTGGAATATATGTTCCCTCGCAACCGATTTAGTGATGAGCTGTGTCAGTCGTCGCTGAGCTTTTGTCAACTTTATCAATACTTTGACCAGAACTGCTCAATATTGCAAGTGAAATGCACTTTAACAATCTTAAATGTGATTTCCTCAACAAAACCAACCATCAATTAACCCATAAAGGACCAACAAGTGAGCGATTGCGAGTGTCTTGAAAGTTGAGAGGGGGGGGGGGGCACAAGATTCCACACGTTGTCACATGAGCATTTCATGTTCAGCATTTGCAAGGTTGACGGGTTATGATCTACAATTTTTCATATTGTTGAAATCAAAGGGAAGCCTCTGTGGTACATCCTTAAATTCCCCACCGACGCCGTCATAGAATTTTACTATAATAAACCCCCTGCCCCCAAAACCATTCCCACAATCCATCCGAACCGAAGCCCACCGGGCCAGGTTATCCAACCCTCCGTGAACAATTTACAGCCCCTGATATCAAGGCCCCC
>MAVT02000233.1:890-19227 GCA_001702395.2 Diaporthe helianthi | reverse complement strand
ATTAGAATCCTTCATGTCCTGCGCCGCAGTAGCCCCCTTGACATACTCACTCAGGCGGATATCATTACTCTCCCCTCCGTGGCCATGCATCGCGCGCATGTTGTTTCCCGGCGAGTAAGGCGGCAGCTCGACGGCGCCGGCACCGGCAGCCTGGTGCGACCCGTGCGTATACCCCCGCGACCCGTCGGCCACCATGGCGAGGTTGGCGCTCACGTCCGTCGGGGAGAGGATAAAGCCTCTGTCGTGTGAGAATGGTGCTAGTATTGATGATGAGGGGGCTGGGGAGTCTGGGGAGAGTGGGGAGACGGGCTCCTGGTTGGTGTGGGGTGGCTGGTGCATGTGCTGGCCCCGCCCGCGGTATGATGAGGATGAGGAGGATGAGGATGGTGACGAGGAGGAGGATGGGCCTGGTATTGAGTCGGCTGCGTAACGCAGCCCTGGGCGGGTGGGTCTGCTTGAGGATGATGATGTTGGTGTTGTGTGGTGGTATGTTGTGCGCGACATTGGTCTTGAAAGGGGATTGGGACGGGTGTTGTTGTTTGCTGGAAACCCGTCATTGGTCTGAGGCGCGACTGGTGACATGTTCTGTGTGGGAGTCGGTGTTGAGAGGGCCTCCTGGTCCTGAAGTTTGTGCTCGAGCCTGATCATATTCTCACGTTCCTGGAGCAGGTCGTAGAGTTCTTCTTTCGAATACATGCGCATTTGACACACCCGAATGACGGACAGTATGATTGTGAAGATGAAGCTCAGGCTGTGTTTTGGTATTAGTGGCATGCAAGGATGGTCAAAGGCCATGTTATGAACTCACATGATGGCGAGGGTGATAAAGTAGAAGGCCTGCTCCATGCCACAGTATTGATCCAGAGTACCCCGATTGGGTCCCTGCATGTTGGTGAAACCCTTCGCATTGAATCCATTGCTAGATAGACCTTTTACATCTTGTGAGTTGATGGCCCCAGAGGTAACTGCGTGTCTGTCAGTGACTGCCCTGGACGAAGTCTGGTCTAGAGAGTCATACTATTCACTGTCTGCGACAGCCCACTGCAGTTGGCCGGGACACCGGAGACGCCAAGTATGGAAATGATGGCCACGGCGAGAAAGCAGAACACGATGTCACAGAATACGCTACCAGTCATCCATGCTGGCCGTTGAGAAAACCTGTAGCCGTGCATCACCAGAAGTGATAGTACTGTGTAAGAGAAAAGGAGTGTGATCTAGTATGCTGATTAGACATTGGACACCCATCTGACATGAGAGGTGTTCGCGGGTACTGAAGGGTGATCTTCAGACTAAAAGGCAGACACGTTCTCGACCACGCCGATCAGCAGCCAAGTGGAGACAACATACTAATATCTGGAGAACAATCATTGACTGCGACAAAGTGATGCCCTTGTGATCGATGAAGTAAAGCAACCATCCGTTGAGTGCGCCTGGGATGAAGGACCCCATAAGCTGCACCGAGCGCGCCGAGACTATCCATCTCGTGAGCTCCCAGCCCATCGTGAAGGGATTATTCGGAGTCAAGGAGCATGGACTGGCCTGAGGTACGGCTGTTGGAAGAAGAGAGTGTAAGAAGGTAATAGGCAGACACTAAAGGGTGCGTCGACGGGATAGTCAAGGGATAAACGGGCGGGATCTGGGGGTGAAAGGCAGATAGATAGAGATGGTGAGTAAGAACACACACACACACACACACACACACACACACCAACAGAGCCAGGTCGGGGGAGGCAGGGAGGATTATGGCGGATTTGATCTCGCAAAGCCTAGCATATGCGGTGCTACATGACTGCGAGCTGGAGGAGCTGGAAAATGAGGTGATATGTATGTATGTAAGAGGCGATCCCGGGGCTGTGTGCTGCTGTGCTCCTCCCGACCAGCAAACTGCAGACTAGGCTGGAGACCGGGCGGGAGAGAGATGCAGGGAGCAGCCACCCAACCCAGGCCGGTCCTGCAGATGTGGTGGGCTGTACACTGGGAGAGAAGACCAATCTGTGGAGTGAGCAGCTGAGGCACGGCGCTTGTTACAATAAATAAACCTAAATGTTTTGTTTCCTGCACGTTACTGCCAGGTGTAGCGCAAAGGCTACAACTGCAGCTGCAGACCAAAGCTTCGGCACGAGGTTGGCGCCTCTCGGGTTCAGAGCCGTGTTTCGGGGGCCGTACGATGCAGGTGTAGCGGGTGGCTAAGATGGCCCCACGCCGTGGTTGGACAAGACCAGAGTCAGTACGCCTGTCAGAATTTGGGGGTTGTCCGGGCATTTGGAACAGCCCATGGATTGTCATAGTAAGCTTGTGTGTGGTGTGCAAGATTCTTGCTCATGATGACCTTGTTCTTCCGAGCTAGAGGTCTGGAGGACTGGACAGCTGGCTCCCAAGCGAGAGGTTTGTTATCATCGTCGTTGATTCCATGTGCGGGTCGTCCAAGGAAACTTGACTGGGCATGTATGGTCTCGGATGGTTGGTTGATGGGCCCAGCACCTAAAGCCAACACCAACAGCCCCCAGGCTCGAAATAGTAGAGACATGCTGGGCAGTGCAAGCACGCGGTGGTCTAGGTGTGGACCACATCCGGCAAGCGACATCGAGAGCAGTGAGAGAAGAGCATCTGCTGGCACAACAGAGCCAAAAAGCAGGATATTTCAGACGCCGGTCTCGGGTCGTCTCGCACGGTCCCAACGAGCAGAAGACGACAGCATCAGCAGGCGGGTGCAGCGAGGGGCCCGACCCAGGAATGCCGACAGAGCAACATCATCTTTCTTATATTAGTTTTGATAATGCCCGAAGAGTAGCACGGGCAGACGAGACTGCGCGTTCAAGGTTTGACAAGATGGTCGTGGGAGTCGCGAGGTGACGAAGTTCGCGTGGCATCCCGCCCGGATGGTCGTGGCCATCACGCATCACCTCAGCCATGGACTTCGTTCCCCATGGTGAACTGAACTCCGGTGGGATGGTCAGACAGAGGGGGACGCGTCACCAGCAGCCACAAAAGAAGAATGAGCTGCAGTAGCCGGGGAGAACACAGCAAATAAGATTGTCATCCCTACCCACGTCTTTTGTGGGGGTTGGGCATGCTGAGATGATGGCAGAGTGGCACAGCACCTGAGCACGCTGCTCGAAAGAGAGAGGAAGAAGTCGAGGGTTCGGGTTGGAACAATCTGGGCACCCCTGTCACCTTTGCGGGTCTCCCTCGACGGTGGCTTAGACGGTCGAGGTCCGTTGTGATTGGTCCCGTCGAAGCTCCTCATGGCTTGGGCGGCACAGGCAGCAGCGTTTCTGACACGCAAGTGCGTGCAAGAGCTTGTAAGTGGAAGAAGGACCTCAACCGCACTGCAGACTAAGGCTAAGCTATGGATCGGACAGGAACTTGACTTTTGGACACCTCGTTGTCCGTCAGGCCAGGTTGGTCTCTTTTTGACTCTCGATATCACACCAGGTACTTTCTCGTCGGACACCTGAACTCCAGTCAGTCAGGCAAGTCTGGCAGTCAGTCATCTGTGGTTCAAATCATTGTCGTTGTTTGTTGTTGTATATTGTACCCTCTTCGATGCTCTTTGGCTGTGGAATTCGCCTCTGCTGACCGGACGGGACCATCCATCCTCCCTCCGTCCGTCCGTTGTTCAAGGCCACTGGAAGACTACGCATCATCTCCGTTTCTTCCGGCCCGCCATCTGGCTAGGACAGCTCTTTCTCCCGCCTCGCGACAGGACCAACTCCCACATTGGCCTCTGCCTGCGCGTCCGGGATCCACCGTCTACGAACCACTTGCCAAAGGTGTACGCCATCGCGTCGTGGACTTCGTTCGCACACTAGATAATCCACCATGGATGAAAAGCTGGTGCCGCCTCCCAGGAGGTTCAACGCCGTGGGGTTCTGCCTGACTGCCATCCGAATATGGCAGTGGTCCTCGTCCTTCTTCGTCTATGCCTCCTTCAGTCTTCTTTATGATCACATCCAGAAGAACCGGCTGGGCGAAAATGACCGTATGCGAGGGGTCCAAGTCCTGGTATGCTTTGTGCTTTTCGTCATATCATGTCTTGTCTCCTTCGTCCATGTGCCGTTGTCTTCGTGACCCACGTACTAACCTGAGCTGGTCAACGACATAGGGCCTGGTTTCGCTCGGCTACTCAACAGTCGTCCTGTGCTGCGTCCATGTCCTCAAGACCCTCGGCCTTCGAGCATGGCGGCTCTTTGCCGTCATGTCTGTGCCCGCTGACCTGACGATAATGGGTATCAACCTGGCCAAGATCACAATCTTGGCCTACTCCGGCCTCCCGGCCGACTGTCATGGTCTCACTAGAGACAATTGTACGTTCTCCTACGCTTGGCCGCCATCAAGTTTTTATGTCAAGAGTTGAGCTAACTCACCTGTCAGATAATGTCAATGACCTTGTCCGCCAGCCGTCGGAAGGCTTCAGAACCATCCGTTTTGGTTCTGTAGCACAGAAGTTTACTGGCGAGCTCGATGCCCTGTGCACCTTTCCAAGGACTGTCTACGGACTCTCCACCGTGGCAATGTAAGAATGGCCCATAGGGCAGGCTTCGAACGCCGATGTAGCTGCTGGTAGCTGACCCTGTAACAGCTTCTCGTACACTTTCTCCATCCTGCTATCAGTCCTCTATCTCCAAAAACATGGCTCATCCACCACGACGGACAGCGAAAAGCTTGCCCATGGTACTGCGCATATCGAATCCCAATCAGCCCCCAGCAGACCTGCTTCGATTTACAGTGCACCAAGTCGACCTTCCTCACTGAGGAATCCCTACAGCCCATCAAGATCCGCATCGCCAGGATCCATCCGATCCGCCGCACCCTCCTACCACAGCAGGGCACCCTACCACAGGCAGCCACAACGATGGGCACAAGTGTCCCTTCAAGACGACACACCCACAAACAGCAGCAGCAGCAGCAGCAACAACAGCACAGCCTCCAGGTCGCGTTCCCACTCCTCGTCATCCTCCTCCTGGGACGTGACAACCCTAGGCAGCGACGCCGACTCCATCCGCTCGGGCATCTCCCTCCCGGACACCGACTCCGTCATCTCGGGGGGTTCACTCCCGCCCCCGCCGCTGCCGGGTTCCTCGGCCGGGCAGCCCCCACCCCGGAGGTGGTCCACCTCGACGAGCTCGTCGTTTAATGCGAATGCGTTTATTGTGACGGATGGGTTTCGCCCCGGGGACCAGCACGGCCAGAACGGCCACCCGCCAGAGTACTCCAGCAGGCCTGGGAGCTTGTACCATGAGACCGTCAAGTATGACGCGGGGCTGGGGCTGCCTGGCGGGCCGGCGCCTTAGTGCAGAGTCCGGGCGTTCGAGTCTCAATCGGTACAAATTGCCGGCGCGGCGTCGAGAGCCGGGACGACAGGGAGCGATGCACGAATTTAGATGCCTGCTGTGCCTTTGGACCACGTCTCGGCAGCGGATACTCGGAAGGGGGTTCCGTTACCGGGAACTCGGCCACGGCGCGAGGCTACAACACGGGACGATCTTTCACGCAGACACACACGAGATTCCACCGTCGTGACCGGCTGGCTTGGACGCCATGGGAATCTGTCCCATGAGACGGTATTCCACGAGATTCCATCCCGGTAGAGTTTGCAGAGGATTCTGCCCGCAGTGGGTCTACATCTTATGGCATACAGCGTAGACGTTGGCGAGCAGGGTTGTAATGTGTAATATGGTAGATGTGGTCTGTATTGCTCGCTGACCAGATACGGATCTCGCAAGGCAGGAAAGTCTGAAGCTGGAGTTGACGGCATGTATACTGACTCTCTGGTATATAGACCCAGGAAGAGCTGTAGATGCACCCAATACCACCAATAATAACACTGTGATCGCGCTAAGCTACGTCGTCCACTTCTGAATTTGTGCTGCTCACACGCTCCGTGCCCGTCCCACCACAAGAACAGCCGGTTAAAAAAGTACGGTTGACGGACACGAAACACGCAAGTCCAACCGAACTTGGCCCAGAGGGTGTCAAGCCACACAGAGTATCTATCCACCTTCGATATTGTCTCCAGATAATGGTCGCCCAGCGTTTTGGGTGGACTGAAAAACGCGGCCCTCTGTTCTTGCACCTGGGCAGTCAGTCTTTCCTCGACGTGGGGGAGGGGCGGGACCAAGAGTGACCACTGTAGGATGCTGCCGCCCTCATTGACTATGCCGCCATGCGTCCCTGTCCAAGGGTCTTCTTGAATGTGGTAGGACCGCTCCTCGCACGGCTTGCCTTGATGAGAGCTCCACTGCGGAGGTAAAGCCATCACCCATGCACAGCCGGCCATCACCTGGTTGAAACCCAGGCTCCCCTTCATCCATAAATCAGCACGGATGGGGGGGGGGGCGCAGATTTCGACTTTGGTGTCCCAGGTAAAACATCACATCATCTCTGAGCCGCAGTCAAGGTACCCATGCGCTCTGCCCAGACTCCCAAGTACGGCAGTGGCAATGTTTTGTCACCGTCCGGCGCAACTCATGCCGGACATTCCTAGGCCAGCCTAACAACCTCTAGGGTTCGATAGAGAGAGAGAGAGAGAGAGAGAGCAGAACCTCAAGCATCAAGCCTCAGCCGGAGCACCCACCACCTCCCCCTCGCGCGGCCACCGCACAACCCAGCCCGTACAAGTCTTGCGCACCTCCTCATCACCAGGATCATCCTCAAACAGCGGACGCTCCATCTTGCGCTCCAGGATCTTGTCCACGGCAAACCCCCTCTCGCGCGCGAGATCAAAAAACGCCATGTCCTTGTGCGCAAGCCACGGCCGGTAGCTCGTAAAAAACACATACGCCTTGGAGTCCGGTCCAGGCGCCATCGTGTCGCGGATCGTATCGAGCAACTTCCCGTGCTCCGAGTGGCGGAACAGCAGGTCCGCGAGGATGAGGACGTCGAACTTGGGGCGGGAGGACGGGAGTTCTGCGAGAAGGGGCGTCGGGTCGAAACCCCAGACGAAGCCCTTGGACACGATGACGTCCGCCTTGGTCCTGGTCTTTTTCGTGTCCTCCCCTGCTACTGCTGCTGCTGTCGTGGTGGTGGGCGGCGGCGGCGGGATAATCCGACACTCATCAATATTCCTCCCCATGGTGGCCAGGATCTCGGCGTCGGGGAAATCAGTCATGACGACCCGGCTCGCGCCCAGCGCAGCGGCCACGAGCG
Organism: Diaporthe helianthi; assembly: GCA_001702395.2. Classification (NCBI taxonomy): domain Eukaryota; kingdom Fungi; phylum Ascomycota; class Sordariomycetes; order Diaporthales; family Diaporthaceae; genus Diaporthe; species Diaporthe helianthi. Next base: position 12,078 of record MAVT02000233.1, on the reverse strand, counting down.
ACGGTAGGCCCGCGCCCGCGCCGAGCTCGAGCACGTTGCGCCCCGCCACGGTGCCCGCCGGGTCGGCCTCAAAGTACTGCGCCGCGACGCGGGACCCGTTCCAGAGGTGGTGTGCCTCGGTCGGCGAGTAGCCCACCAGGTGCAGGTCGACGACGTCGCCGTTGGAAGTGGTGAAGGTCTGTTTTGTGGGCTTGGGTGAGGGCGGGTAGTAGCCTTCTGGCTCGGCGAAGAGGTTGGTGTCTTCTGGGCCCGAGTCGGAGTCGCTTTCTGAGGGGGGCATCCTGGGTGGTGTGTGTGTGTGTATTGATCGAGGGTCTTCAGATGTTCTTGTGGTGGTTGGTTGAGAGTGAGCGTTGATCCTTGAGTGAAAATCTTGACCGGGCTGGAGAGGGCGGCTTGCCAAGATATTTTCTATCAATTGGTTTGCGAAAATGAGAAAGGCTCTTCAGTCTTTCAAGAAAAATCGAAGATGAGAAACATCACCAGAGCTTGTGAATCCATCGATTTGAAGTTGGGGCTGCCGATGTCCAAAAAAAAAAAATTGGCAAAATAGAGCAAACTCGTCGTCATGTGACCGCTTCAAATCAACAAATACACCCATAAGCAGAACATGAGGCCCTCACCAATGCAACAGCCACACTCAAAGATGGGAAACACGGGAGGTTTTCTAAATTAACGTAATACTAAGAATGCATTTTATTGTGCCAAAATGTTCAGACCCCACTTTATGATGTGCCAACACCAACGCTGATAAACGTAGGAGATTCTGCCAAATGAGATGGCAAACCCCAGCAGACAGACAGACATATAGACGCCTCACTCCATGGCCAACCCCCCCCCCCAGGCCCACCCTACCCAAACCTCGCCCTAGCAAGCTCCTTCAACCCCCTCAATTTCTCTTCCTCCCTCTCCCTCCACTCCCTCAACCGCTCAAGCCTCTCCTCCTCCCTCGCCCTAGCCTCCGCCTCCCGGCGCAGCTCCCTCTCCGTCTTCTTGCGCTGCATCAGGGCCTTGGCCCTCTTGAGCTCCGCAACAGAGTCCCCGCCGCCCATCAGGTCCCCATCGCCCACCTCCTCGACCCCCGCGTCAGCCCCCTCGCGGAACCCCTTCATCTTCTCGTTCACCGCCGCCTTCTTCTCCAGCCTGCGCTCGCGCGTCCCCGGCTCGGCGCGCGGGACGAGCTCCTCTAGCCGTTCTTTCTGGGCCGCCCGGTCGGCCTTTCGTGCCTTCCGCAGGTCCTCGAGCTGGGACTCGCGCTCCTCGGCGGCCGACTCGCGCTGCAGGGCTAGGTCGGTCATGGTTGGGATCCCGGGGCCCTTGCGCGCGGATCCTCCGCTACCGCTGGTGGTGTGTTGTCCTGGGGGAGGGGGTGGGCCGTAATCCGAGTCTGAGTCGCCGTTATTGTTGTTGTTCACAGGACCCCTAGCACCGTCCTCAGACGCGGATGACCGTCCTCGATCATCCTGGCCCGTGACGGCGCCATGCCCTCCCCGCGCATCATCCCCGTGGTCCCGCGCAGCAGAAGGCGGAGGAGCCTCCCGCGAGATCCGCTCAAACATCTCCGGGTCATACCACCCCTCCGCCAACCCCCCGCGGTTCCACCTGTTGACAAAGCTCTTCCACCTCCCGCGCGCCTGCTGCGGGTCGAGCCCGTAGAAGTCAAGACTCTTCTGCACGTCGAGGTAGTACGCAAACAGCGGCGTCAGGGCGTCGAGGTCGTGCTTGTAGGATAGGGGCCGCGCGTTGTAGGGGAGTTCTTCAGGGGCGGCGGCGGTGGCTGTTGTTGGTTTTGGTTTGTCTCGGTGGTGGTGGCGGCGGTGGTGATGGCGATGGTGGTGGTGTCGGTGGTGGTGTCTTTTCCGGGCGTCGTCTTCGTCTGCGTCTGCGCCGGTGGGGGATCTGCTTGCTACATCATCTCGCGAGTGATGCCTGTGTTCTCTCCTGTGTCGTTCGCGGTGGTGGTGGCGGTGGCTTCTTCCTCCGCCCTCGCTCTTCTCTTCACGCTCCGGCGATGACCTCACGCGGTAAAAGTCCTCGGCGGCAGGCCGTCTCCTCGGCGACCTCGACCTGGACCTCGACCTCGACCGTGTGCTCCCCCCCGCCCTCCTCCGCGCCCCATCATGGCTGTCTTTGCCGTGGCTTCCCCCTTCTTCTTCACTAAGCTCGTCCCTACGGTCGCGTGGCATAATGTAGGCCTGACTACTGTGCGCCGTGCCGGCCTCGCCCACCGACAGGATCGAGTGGCGGCTCTGAATGCGTCTTCAGATAAATATTCGCAGATCCGACAGGGGGAATGGGGACCAGGATTGACTCGTATGGTGTCTCAGGTAACAAACGTTGTTTGGCGACTGTTTTCGATGCTGGTGCTTGGGCGGGTGAAAGGTATTGTAAAAGTCACCATCAAGTGGATTCAGAAAGAATGATTCGTTTAATGAGCGACAAGAGCTCTCATGCCTGCCGTCCTTGTTTGGAGATGCCAGGTCCCAGGGTACAGAGAGACCCCACCGGCATCTTGGCAGACTACCCCTTCTAGCAGGGATTAAAAGCGCCGGATCTTCAGGCGGCTTATTAGGCGCTAGTGTATTTCACTTCAGCGGGCTTTTATTGACCAGTTACTGGGTCTTGTCTAACCGGAGCTCCAATGTATTACCATTCATTGATTGGTATTTCAAGTTGTGTGTTGACTGTATCTATTCCTCGATCATTTTTCATTCTATGTGTTTGCAGGATTATATATCTACCTACCTGCACAAAATTCAACCATGCTGCCATTTCATGCTCAGATCATGCATAATGCCTGGAATGGTCCACGGGTCCGCTATCACCTATTTATCTCCATGATCCAACTCACAGGGCTCGCACACGCTGCAACTATACAAAAATCCGCTCGAAAAAAAACTCCAATGCTGCATGCTTCCTTCCGCAGATGGCTGCCGACCCTCCTCCGTGCCGTATTTACCCAGGGTATCAAGAATATGTACACTATTTTGTTTAGAAGGTCTCTGACAGTTCGACCATTGCCCCGACCCTTTCCTTCTCCTTTCCCAGTAGTTATGGACAGCCCCTTCAGTGCCCTGCATGCGTGCCGAACGAGACTATTAGTGTTCCCATCCCCATTGCAAGGCCCAGGTGCTAACTCCAACTTGTTGCCGGTATACCGTTGCTGGGCTTGCCATGGACCAGACATCCAATACAGGCGCAGTCGTCGCCACATGGACAGCCCTCGGGCATCCCGCCGCACAGCCCGCTCATGTCCATGTCCCCGATGTCCATATCCATCTCGGGTGGCATAGCCCCGAAGCTGAAGTCGGGCTGCGGGTCGTACTGGTTGATGTTGTCGAGCGGGAACGCAAAATTGAACATCTGAAAATCGGCCGGGTTGAGGAAGATATCGGTCGCTTGCTGCGGTGGCGATTGATGTGCCATTATTGGCTCACTGAAGGGCTGCGCGGGTGCCATCATGGTGTTGGCCATACCACCGTTGGTCGACGGCCACGGTTGGCTGAACGCAGCAGGAGGGCCTGCATTTGAGCTGATGGTTGGTGATATAGCCGAGTCATCCGTGGTCATCATCTGCCCGAATTCCGAAGCAATGTGGTTCATCGTGGCAGTGTTGTAGGGATGGTCGATACAGAGAACACAGTTGCAGGTAGGGCCGCAATTGCACATGTGATCGCCGCTGTTCCTGTGCGCTGCCTGAGCTGCCGTCATTGCCAACACCTTGAAGTCTGGAGCAGGCTGGAACTGCGGTGCTGGGCCCGAGACCGAGACCGGTGCCTGCGCTGTAAAGCTGGCCGAAGACAATGACTCGGTCTTCATGTGTCCATTTCCGTTGTGCTCGTTGCCATTCGTAAATGTCATCGGAGTCGGCGGTTCAGGTTTGACTGGCTGTGAACAGCAGGACGAAGGCGCCGTTGTGGCGGCAGGGGCCGCCGGAGCAGTTGAGGCAGGTTGCGAGCAGCAAGAAGACGCAGCCGGGGTTGGTGGGGGTGCTGGTTTGGGACCGGAGCAACAAGACTGGGGAGGCTGCGGCTCTATATCGACAGGCTCGGTCGTCACCTGCAGGCCTCGGGCTACGAGGTCCTGGAAGAAGATGGGTTGTGTCTCCTCGTCCGGGGTCGAGGGGGCAGCCCCGTTGCTGTGACCACACATGCATTTCTTGCCGGTGCCTCCTGATCCCTGACACGAGCACTTCTTGTTGCGCGGAACAGCAGCCTTTAGCCAGGTGAGAGGGAAGTAGTGAGCGCATAGACAGAGGTCACCTGGCCCGTGAACACAGGCCTTGTTTGGCCTGCCAGCTGGGCGCACTGCCCATAGGGGCCCGCCGAGGTGATTGCATGTGGAAGAGCGATGGCCCTTGATGCAAGATCGACTGTCACTGAGGTCAGTCGGAGGGCAGCGCACGGGTGGAATGAGTCTTCATTGGGACACGACGGGACGACAACAGAGTTGGTGTGTTCAGATGCTCAGCAAAGACACAGACGGTCTCAGAGCCTCGGACAAAAGCGACTGCCTGCTGCAGCTAGCCGGCGCAGTACAGAGAGGGACGGGGATGAGAAGGAAATGAGCAATAAGACAAGACACAGGGGATGACAAAGTGACGCACAGTGTCACCCACAACGTCGGTCAAGAGTCTCGGAGGTCACATTTGAATAGTCCGACCCGGGAATCTCTCTCTGGACGGGCGGCGGAAAGAAACCGACACATATTGGCCGGCCTCATGGTCCATGATTGTACGGAACGTGGCACGGGGGAAGGGAACGAGCGGGGAGGACAGACACCAACCAGGAACAGAGAGAGATGAGGCTCACCATGACATTTTCTGCTTCCCGACCCAGATGGCCATCTCGTCGGCGGTCCGAGCCTCGCTGAGCTCGGTCCAGGTAGGTAGTCGAGAAGTAAAATAAGCAACGAGCGAGGAAGGGGGGAGGATAGAAGTGAGTAGATTGATTGTATTGGACCGGAAGCGACCTTCTCGAAGGTTTATTACGATGGTTGTCAGGCTGGGCAGCGGGGCCTTGAGTGGTTTGCGTGGTTGGTTGCGTGGTCCTGCCTGGCTGCAGATGGAGAAGGAGGGAGGACCAAGGCCGTCGGCGACGGGGCCGAGGGTAGCAGCGGTAGGATGGGATTTGCGGTGCGAGATGCGAGGCAAGGTCGGTCCGTATCGGCCTCCCGCTAAGATTCTGAAGTGTTTCGAGTTTCGGATTCGGAGTCTGTTTCTCCTGGCGGGGATGATGCGATGCGACGCGATGCGATTGGGGTGAGAATGATGAGCGAGAGATGACCCTCAAAATGAGAGTGATGTTCAGACAGTCAGTCAGTTAGTCAGCCAGTCGGTGGTCCAGCTGGCTGGGTCAAGAAGTGCCGGTGAGGGTGTCGTGGTTGACCGACGCGGTGAGTTGGAGTTGGTGACGGGATGAGATGGGGCGGGATGCGGAATGCGACGGCGGTTAGCTTGGGCACTGTCCTTAGGTACATGTAAGTATGTACTCAGAGTACTCCGTACAAGACCACGGGGCCAAGGCTGACTTGTCGCCTTCAAACTCCAGCCTGCAGGAATCAACCAGTACCCGGGTCAAGGCCAGCAGGGAAGGAGCGGGTCGCGGACCCTTAAAAAACGGGAGGGTGGGGTTACCCACGGCACTGTCCCACGCTATTAGTGTAGCCTACAGTAACAGCAGCAAAGAGCAGGCCTGGAGGTTACAGTAATAAACGTCGACGAATACAGCTCGTCCTATCTGTTCGGTTTTCGAGGCGACAAGCGGGGGGGCGATCCTTCCCCACCTCCCACCAAAATCCCGCTCACTGACTGGCCTTCACAGTGCTTGCGTATTGGTGGCAGCTGCAGCTTACCTTTCACATGCATGCATTCAGTGTGTAGATTCCACGACTCAAATACCTACCCACGTGCTGTCTTCCCTGCGTCTGCACAAACAATCAATCAGTGGATTGATCCCATCTGGCAGTTATGTAGTCTACTTATGGGGAGGCGACTTGAGGCGAGGCGACTTGCAGTCTTTAGTCTTCGGCATTTGCACATGCATTCGGGCCCGAGGACCGGGTACGCGCCAGACTAAAAGCCTTGGCTTGCCTTTTTGTTTCCCCTTCCTGCGGCCCCAACATTCCTTCTAGACCCCATCCGTAACCCATCACTTCATGCTATCTATGGTATCGGCACGATCATATGCCCCTTGTGATCTAGAGACGTACTCTAAGAACTGTCGAGCTTGAGGCCACCTCCGCCCCCCCCCCCAAGAAGGTTGCATCTTTTTATTAATATCATCCTCGAGAGCCGTCCTGCCGTCCTGCCGTCTTGGGTGTTTGCCCTAGTAAGTACCCTATTTATTTCTTGGTCACAGACCTCTATTCAAATTAAGCCTGTAGCGCTGACTACATATTTAGAGGATATCTAAGCCACCGCGCAGCCGCAGAGGTTTGTGTCAGAGATAACGCAGGACCTTGGATGTCTAAAGCCGACTCCTTTCAACAGCCCCATCTATGCAATGTTTTCAAAACTGCGAACACAACGAACATTAGCGGCACATCTTATCATCAAACGATCAAATAACCTACTAGAATACTGTGGGATTTGTCGCGTCCTCCCCCCCAAAGCCAAGGAGCTTGAATTTCCCCTGGGCTTCATCGAGGAAGATAATCTCGTCCTCGCCATAGCTGGCGGGAGTGATGTATTTTCCGAATCGTGAGTTGATGACGAACAACCTCGGGCCAAAATTTACGAAGCTACCTCATCTTGTCAAAATCGTGCCGCCGATCGACCGGGTTCAAAGGAAAGTACTGACCCTTGCCTCTGTAGGCCTGGAGCAGTGGCCATCAGATCTCTGAAGGCTGAGCCTGTGTTTGGATCCCACGAGTCCGTGTTCACCACTAGGTCTGTTTTTGTATTTTATGATCAGCTTGCATTTGTGTAATGCGGTGCAGGTCTTGAGCCCTCTTATCACGAACATTGTAGACCCCAGCCTTACCCGAGCTGCCAGCACGGAAGTTGACGAGCATCTCGAGCGTTTCGGCATCCAGGATTGTGTGCCTCATCACGGTTCCCTCGAAGTTGGGAATCTTGTCAACTGCCGTGCGCAGGACATCCGGCTTGATCTTGGCATAAGCCGCCCATTCCTCAGTTGCGACTTGCTCCTCATCCGTGAGGCCGAATTGAGTCTGGAAGTCCTGGGTAATGACCTTATTTCCATTGGCGCCATTCAGGGCGGCTATCCTGTCCTTGTATTTCTTGAGGTCGGGATTTGTGAAGGGCGCCTCGGAGTCCCTTCCAGAAGTCATAAAAGTCGAAAACTCATTGTTGAGACTGTCAAGGAGGGTCTCCTCCTCCGCGGTCAACCTTCGGCTCGGGGTCAAGACCTTCGGTGCTGCTGGCTCAGGGGTTCTGTCTCCCCCTTCGTTATCTGGCACGTTGGGATCCGAATCGGAGTACGAGTACGAGGAACATGCAACCTCGAGATTCCCAGCCCTTTTCGCAGCGGCGCCCATGATTTTGTTGCAGTTGCGGAATCCTTTTCAGACATCAGCGTTGTATTGCGACAGATCACACCCATGTGTACTACTCACCGGTTTCTTCTGCTGTCTTCAGCGTAGAAGCAGCCTCTTCCTCGGATGCAAAAGCGATAGGCTCTCCCTTCGGACCAAGCTTGGAGATTTTGACGGTGGAGCTTCCCTCAACTGCTTCAAGCACAGTTCCTCCGCTAACGGCTTTGGACTTGAAAAGGCCTCCCAACCGGGCCCACGTCTCGGGCGCCATGGCCTCTGCTGCTTTGAGTGCGTCTGCAACTGGCATCAGCAACGTGATGATGTCCGCAGCGATGCCACCAGCCTGCTCGATCTTTCCGTTGTATTCGAGAGTTGGAGCTTCGGCTTCGTGTATCTTCCAGATAGACCTGCATTTCTTGGCCAAGAAGTCGTTGTTGAGGGCACCCGACAATCCGATACACAGAATTTCGGCATTCTCGATGCTGCCCTGTGCCAACGTTTTGGCTGTTCTTGAGACCTGATTAAGCAAGGACTTCACCACACCTGCGTTTCAGGTTGTCAGTTTTGAGGATCAGTGGGAAAAGATCCAGAACTAAGGCCGTGGTTACCTATGATGAATTGCTCTGCAGCGAGATCCCAGTCTTCCTTGGGAAACATAGAATCCCTAGTCTGTCTCCCGACAAGCTCTTCAAACCTCTTCGAAGAGGACGAGCCGCCGCTTCTAGTACCAGCAGGGAATTTGATCCCAGCAAACAAGCCCGAGGCACAAGCCGCGCCGCTGGGGTTGGCAACACACGGCCCCAGGGGTATGGCTTTGGCACAAGCCTCCAAAGACGAGTTTGCGTCCGAGAGAGGGATTCCCGCTACCGCGCTGCTGTCGACAAGATCGGCGCAGAATGCTGCGAGATAGTTCAGGATACAGTCCGTCTGCTCCGGGTCCGTGTCACACCCTGCCGGCGCGCCGTTGAATGCCGTTGCTATGAGACAGTCCATTGAATCAAAGCTGGGCACACCGTCGGCCGTCACACATCCCGGGAGCTGGACGACCGGGGTGAAGGTTCCCGATGGGGGAACAGCAGCCGTTGTCAGGTTTGAGCGCTGGCTGCTTGGCACGTATTTCCCATCTGGAACCACGAGCTCGGACGAGTTGGCGTCGTAGAAGCAGAACAGGGAGTCACCCCCATTGTCCTGAGCTACTAACTGCCCTGTCCCTCCAGACGGCGGAACCGGAGTGTCCATGGAATGAGTAAGAATAGAGGAAGAATTGACAGGATTGCTCGAGCGCATGGTGTCAACCTAGGGGCCCTGAGGTTATTAAAAGTAGGACTTGTGACGGAAACAGGAAAGGGTTAAGCAGGTAAGTACCCAGAAGATTTGAGAATCTGATCCGTCGCAATTTCCAACCCCAATTGTATTGTTTTCAGCAAGAGTCTGCCAACATCCTCCGCCCGAGCCCAGCGGCTCGGCCAGCTTGATATTTGTGAGGGTTGTTGAATCATAACGATTGCCAGCAACGCCGTGGAATCCATTGGTTATGTAGAACGAGGTCACAGCTCCAGCGGGCTGGCTATCACCGTTCGAGATGACCGAGCCATCAGACCATACTTGCCAATAGGCAGTGTCCGAGGTTGGCGCTGTGTCAGGGCATGAACTTTCGACAGTACCAAACACTGTCAGGCGGGTGGCTATTGTCTAAACTGGGTGTCAGCTCGGATGTGGGTCACCGCCGGAGGTGTCCAGCAACTTACCCAGTTCACTCTCGCAGTGACGAGGTTATTTAAAGCTATGGCACCAAGAAGGACCCGCACTCTCAAAGAAGCCATTGTGCATCAGCTTGTCTGCAAGAAAAGTAAGCACGTTTATAAACGAACGCAGCGGCCAGGTAGTACGAAGAGAATAATCGGCCTCTATAGATGGCTGAAAATATTGGACGGTTCGTTGACCGCAAAAGGAGTGTGCAGGTACTAACTACTGGACCGGGATTCTATAGGGTTTAGCAACGGTTATATAGGGGGATCTAAGTAAAGGCCTACCTAGGTAGAATTAACGGTTCTACTTCTAGCAACGGTTCTTCTTCACAATTCTAGGCTTTTAATCAGCCCTCTAGTTATATAGAGGGAGGGATATAGAAGGAGGGATATAGAAGGAGTAGTATAGTACCTTTTTAGTAAAGAAGACTAACTTTAAGAGGAAGGTATACTACGTGATCATGAAATACTAACCTACTTACGCTAGTATAAAGAAGGGAATAACATGAGAGATTAGGAAAAGAGGCGCCTTTATAAAGTGTATTCTTCTAATACTAACATTATCTACATAGAAGAAAGGATTGTAGAGTAATTCCTTCTCGCCTAGGCCTCCTCCTGAAACAGCTAATTAAAAGCTCGGAATTGTCTATTTCTAGAGGAGGAACCGTTACTGAAAATGTAACTGTTAATTATGGAAATAACTGTTGTCAAAGCAGCGGGATTCACGCTACGGTATGTACTACTACGCAGGCTTGACAAGCCGGCAACGTCAAACATTTTCTATGAGTTTATGTGTGGTGATGCCAGGATGAGCTTATCCTATTATTGGCACAAGCTTTTCCTATTATTAGCAGCCTTGGTAGCCTTCGCTGATCAACAAACATAGACCAGACAGAGCACTGGCTGCATCAAGGACGGCTGCCAAGTAACCATCGAACACCCTAATGGCGCCTCTGATCAAGCGGGACCCGTACTCGCGACAACTACTGGAGCCCATAGATTGCCCGTAATGGCTGGAATATACGTAATGTCTGCTTATAAAAAATCACTTTGCTACGCTCCCTCTCGGACAGCCAGAGGCCGCTTCGACGACGTTGGTTGTGTAGGTGGCAGTTAAGGTTTAATTACACCAGTAGCGCCATTTAGGCGGGCGGAAAATAGCAGCTATAAACCTCAAACACGGCGATGACTCGCCTGGGGCTCGGTAAGATGTGATTTGCTGACATCATTTCAGCTTGGCGACGGGTTATTCCATTTTTAGATATCAGCTTCTATAAAGACTAAAGGGGCTCTCGTCTTCGTCGTGCCCTATATGTGTGACGGAACAAGGCTGCATTGCATGTAGAATTAACGACTCGCTTGTGCATTAGGGGGTTAACAATCAATCTAGTTCAACGTTGCGGAAAAGTCTTGTTGCTCATTCACACGGTCAAACACCCCGCTATAAGACCCTACTTTGTTTTATAATATAAATTAGAATTAATAATGCTACTAATATTTAATGTAGGATCATAAAACGTGTAGTATTAAAGTACTTAAATTTAAGAGTATTTTAATAGACTAATAAAAAAGATTTATATCTTTAGTTATATACTTATATTTATATATATTTATTTAAAGTAAATAAGTATATACTTATAACTATACTTAAAATTAGAGTATTAATTATATATTAACTATATAACTCTATATTATTTATATTTTAAGATATGTATATATTTCTTTATACCCTTTTCTTAACTTTAATTGTATAAAACTATTAAATCTATAATATATAGTTATATAAGTTATATAAATATATAAAACTTATACAAATTAGAAAAATAAAAAAACTTATATCTTAAACTTTTAATAAATTAATTAAAACTTTAATAAAAAACGACCTAGGCTAAGATAAAAATTTAAACTTAAATTAACATTAAACTTTAGTTAATGTAATTAAG
>MAVT02000232.1:350-42507 GCA_001702395.2 Diaporthe helianthi | reverse complement strand
TAAATTAACTTAGTTAAAAAAAACTATAATTATAAGTCTTTTAACTTTATACTTAGGAGGGGGGTACTAATTTATATAAGTAGTTTACTATAACTATAGTAGGCTTTACTAGATATATATAGGGTTATATACCTTCCTATATAGATTTTATAGGGAGGTATATTAAAATTATATTACAGTAATCCTATATATTATAGTAATGTATAGACTAACGGTTAAGCGCCTAAATTATAGTAATAGATCCCCTATAACCGCCGTTACAGTAGGTAATTTTGAAATACCACGAGGCGGCTTAGTTTCAGTCACTGCAGGGGAACTGGGAGCTGTAGAGGCGTGCGGGAAGAAGCCTTTGAACATTGAAATACTCCCAGCATTGCAAGTGTTGCCAGTGACATTGGGGATGTGTGCAGTCATGACGCGAGGGTCTGCGTCCACGGTATAAATATCTGGTGCGTTTCCCTTGCTTTCAACCCTCTTACAGCTCTCATATGACCTTTGTATGGAAGCTGTATGTTATCATGTAGTTGTAAGGTAGTTGTAAGGTAGAGAGTTATCCTACATGATTGATAATGACCCATGTGGCGTCAGATTGAAGCATGTTGAAAGCACAGGAATTCCCGAGGGCGTTTTATTCGCCGTGAATAGAACTCGGGACCGAGAAGGAGGTCTAAGCCAGTTGAAAGTCTACAGGTCAAAGTTATCTTAGTGAACGCCCACGAGGCATGTGCCGTGTTGTCAGGAGGCTGCGCCTTTGTTCTCGTACTACAGGTAGCCAATGCACCGCCCGCACGTGAGTCCGGCTAATAGGCTATTTGTCGCTGCATTGGGTATCTGGAGCAGAGACAATATATGTATAAGGTAGTTACCACATATGATAGTAAATTGAGGAAGGACATCAAAGTCTCGGCCATGAAAAGGACAGGCTCTGTGATGGCCCTCCCGCTTCATGGAGGCCTGGGTAAGTTGGTAACTAGCATTCTTGAGCTCATCCGACATTGGGATCGAGGTAGATGTCCCCTGCTTGGATCATAAATATGTGGGAAGAGAAGACCCTGGTCTCTGTTTGCAATCTAAGGCTTGGAAGTCATGAAGAATTGCAATTTGCAGCTACGCGTTGTAAAACTCCATGCTCGCAATATCCGGAGGCTCTCCTGCCACAGGGCAGGGCACTGGCGGGTGCCGTAAGCAGAAGTTTGACAGCTAAGGAATTAGTCGGCGGGGGAAAAGGATGAGGCGAGGATAATTGGACGTGCGACTTCCAATGGCGGGCGACATTGGACCCTTAAATACACGGCTTCATGCCGAAAGCCACAAAGTTCACACTGGTTAGTTATTGGGCGTGCGGTAATTACTGTTAGTTCTTGCAAATGTCACGTACAACGCAAACGCAGTCAGGAGTACTTCTTGAGTGTGTGAAATTTCGGTTCCAGGGCCGGCCCCATTAACGATACCTACTTAAGTACCCCAAGGCTCGTGCTGTCAGACACCGGTGCTTCCGAACAAAAGGACCACTCCGAGCCACACATGAGCACCTCTAGACACGTGCAAGTAGGTAGGATACGCGGATGAATAGCGCGGTGTCGGGGGTCGAAATCACGAGAATTGGCAGTTTTCACTTGAGCAGACGTGATATTAACTGGCATAAATTGCACAATGCCCGGTCACATTACCCCACGAACCTTGGAACACATGCGGTACCGCCGTACCGGTTGATATGATGTTGAGGAAAAAGCTTGCATTCGGGGTTTACTGTGTAGTCATTGATGGAAAAGGGTCGCCGTCGCTCACCTCGCTACGCACACATTTAGATAGTACCAGGTCATCCTCGTATTCGACGTGGTGTCAGGGGTGAAAGCCAGCACAGCCGCCATGGCTTGGCAGCGGCAATGTCCTGATGTGTGACGTCGAGCGGAGCGCCTGAGTGCAGAAATACGAAAAGCGGCACTCAGGTTCATGGCCATTGGATGGGGGGCATGCCCACTGCCCCCCCCCCTGTTCTAGAAGCCATTTTACATATTCTTAGAATCGGCGTGTCCTAGTCAACAAAGTGGATGAGATGAGTCTGCGAGTAGTCTATGCATTTTGCCTTGATCACAAGTATCCACCCAGCCTGCACTGCACGTACAGATCGAGCTCTGATCAACATCCAATCTTGGCGTGACTCTCCAGGTTCATCGTACGTGCCTCGTAGGCTACCTAGGTAGGTATATATAACAAAGACAACTCTGCCGCCGTGGGGACGAGGAATTCCAGATGTCTCAAGTGCTACTTACAGCCCTATTTTGAGCAGGAGTCATTGCATTCTAACTCTCACTCTTTCTCACCTCCACCGAAAACCGCCACAGCCCACGATGAAGTTGTCAACGGTGCTCTCCGGCCTCTCTGTCGTTGCCGGCACGGCCAATGCAGCCATACATGGATTTAACTATGGCGCCTTCTTCAACAACCAGGCCGCCAAGCAGCAGGCCGATTTCGCCTATGAGTTTAACAGGGCCAAGAACCTGCCCAACCAGTCCGGGTGGAATGCGGCAAGGCTGTACACGATGGTGCAGTGGGGGACGGCAAACGATGTCGTCTCGGCCATCCCCGCGGCCATCAACACACAGACGAAGCTCCTGCTTGGCCTGTGGACGTCGGGCGGCAGCTTCCCCAACGAGATCAAGGCCCTGCAGAAGGCCATCAACCAGTACGGCACCGCCTTCACCGATCTCGTCGTCGGCATCTCGGTGGGCAGCGAGGACCTGTACAGGCAGCAGAACAACGAGGTGGGCATCGGTCCCGACGAGCTGCTGGGCTACATCAACCAGCTCCGGAGCACCATCGCCGGCACCCCGCTGCAGGGCAAGCCCATTGGCCACGTCGACACCTGGAACATGTGGCTCGACGGCCGCAACAGCAAAGTGATTGCCGCCCTCGACTGGGTCGGCATGGACGCCTGTGAGCAGTTCCATTCCTGAAGTCCTCAGTGCTGATCACATGTGCTGATCACATGTGCTGATCACATGTGCAACTTTGGCGCTCCGTAACAAGTGACTAACATGTTGTAATAAATAGATCCGTACTTCCAAGCCGCTTTCGACAACAGAATCGAGAATGCCGCCAACCTCTTCTGGAGTGCCTACGACCAGACCAAGGCCGCGTCGCAGGGCAAGGAGGTGTGGGTCACCGAGACTGGGTGGCCCGTCAGCGGCAACCAGGTCAACGGCGCAGTCCCAAGCGCCCAGAACGCCCAGACCTTCTGGAAGCAAGTGGCATGCGGACTTGTGTCGAGAAACATCAACACCTTCTGGTACATGCTGCAGGAAAGCCAATGGGGACAGGCCAACCCTGATTTCGGCATATACGGGGCTGGCGACCTTGGCGCCCTGTCACCAAAGTTCGACCTGTCTTGCTAATGCCATCATTGATGTGGCCCGGGCTTCTGGGTACCTGGGTAAGAGATGGTTGGTTGTCTGAACAATACAGTGGCACGACATCTGGACAAAATATCAAAAACATAATGGATAATAATAACTACTAGATACATATTTTTACCACACTCGGGCATTTGAGACCAGAGGTTCAATGTATAAATCTAATACCTGTCATCGACTTTTCAAGACCTTCTCTCTTTCTCTGCTCGTGATAGCGTGTACCTTAGGTACCTACTTAGTAGGTAGGTAGCCTGCTTAGGCAGGCTTGTCCAGACAAGAAGGCCATTAAAAGAGGCCTACCTACCTACTGTGTGTGTACCTTAGTTGCGAGCTTCAAAGTACTACTACAGCGCTACTACGGCATTTATCATATTTAGTTAGAAACATATAGTTATAGGGTGTCTTATAGTAACCTACTATATTATAGTTGTTCTAAGTATATATATTATATGTAATTTAGGTATAAAAGAAGTAAAGAAAATATACTATATATTTAAAAGATATTATAAAGTAGGAATTTAGTAGCTAGCTTTTATAATAAGGTAATTAAAAGTACCTTATAAGTTATTCTTTTAAAATTAAATTAAGTAAGTATACTATATATAATTAGTATAAGGAAGTATATTACTATATATTTCTAGCTAACTATTAAATAGCTAGCGTATTATAATTAAAGTATTACTAAAGCTATTATACTATTATACCTTAAGAAGGTAGTTTCTTATTAATACTTAAAGGTAAATCTTTTCTTTAAATAACTATAAAGTACTTCCTTAAATTTATTTAAAACTTTTTATACGGTATAAAAGTATATTATATATTTAGTAAGTTTTAACCAAGGTATTTTATAATACTTAAAGCTAATTTCAGAAAACAGTAATATTTATTAAATATTTTATACACATTTTATACACACTCTTTAATTTTTAAAAATAAAGTAAAATGGAACTACTTCTATTTAGTAAGTTTACTTAAATTTAAGTTAAGTAATGTTTAATATATAATAGAATAGTAATTATATAGTTGAATATTATATTAATTAAATTTATTATTAAATATTATTACTTAAAAATTAGATATTATTTTAAGTAGTACTTATAGAGTAATAGTATATTAATTTTAACTATTTAGAAGTATTATCTATAGTATATTTTATCTTTTCTCCCTAATTTTACATTTCTTTTACTACTTATTTATATAGCAGCTTAGGTATTTAACTCCTTTTAAGCTAGTTAACCTTATATGAAAACTTTAGTATCTTTAAATTAATTTTTAATTTATATAATACTCGTCTTTTAAAGGTATACTTATTAGTAGTAATAAATAAAGTCTTATTTCTTTATAAGGTTACTATAATAGCTTATATAACTACTACTTATATTTACTTTAGTGGTGTTGTTCTTAATCCGTAGACGGCCCGAAGGCGTACGGTCCCTTCATATAGTGGTAAACGCTTAGAGACCCAGCTAAGAAGCTAGATAGACGGATAGTACGAGGAAGGGGAGGGAGGAGAGATATAGTTATAGCTAAAGCCGAATTTACCGTGAATTTACCGTGCATTTATAGCGCGCTTATACTTAATATACATTTAGCGTCTATCGTTAGCAATATATATAACTATACCGTTATAGTTATAATATTTATATAATGTTTTTAAGTTTTATTAATTAATTACTTTACTCTATATTTATAAAAATAGACTTTAATACTATTTATATTAGTAAAATACTAAGTCTTAAAGTATTTACTAATATATAAAGAAACTCTATACTTTTAGGTTTTATAAAAATTAAAATTAATAGCATTTTTTTCATTAGCTAATGTACTAAAATATAAAAGAAAAATGAAAATAAAAAGAAGTATTTAAAAATCTACGAGTTTAAAAGTAAAATCTAATAGAAAATAACTAAATAAATGTTTATTATTTTTATATTTATAGTTATAAAAGAGTATGATCAATTTAACTAGTGGATTAATTATAAAGAATGCATTAGTTTATAGATAACTAATAGTATAGAAGGTACTAGAAGAGCTTTTAAGTATTACCTTAAGGACACCCACATGTATTTCATCTCGTGTAGGAGAGTTAGAGATTATCAAAACATTAAGAAGGCATTGAAACCACTGCAAACGCACCTTAGCTAACCCCCCCCCCCCGACCAGATTTTAAATGAAGAGGAGAGACTTTGAGCGTAGGTAGATGCGGCCATTGCTAAGCTGAACAAGTGCTAGGCGTCGAAGGCTCATTCCCCCGCAGCATTACAAAGCGAAGATCCCGATCTGTTGCACCCTCACGATGTGTATTCGTTTATGGAAGCCAACCATAGCCCAATCGGGTAGTACGAGTTTTGATCAAAGCTACTGGGAAAGCGGTTCGGGAGAAACTGGAGACGGAGTTGAGGAGTGGCAAGCACTGCAACTCAGATGGTGCAGACTCGAGTGAGTAACAGCACTGCTGCGACTTTTGGTTAACCAGGAAGAATTTGCATCTCGAAATTCACCCATCACTTTTCTCTTTCAAAAGGTTGTGCACATGATGGAGCGTCTACCGATGATTTTCACACGTCAAGACCTTTATAAAGTTCCAGATCAACTACCTAGGTACACATATACAGCGGAAAAATACCGTGTCAAGGTGAACAACACTAACGATCCACATAGTGTCTTGCTATCCTATCCAAATCGTTAAGAATAATGTCTTGATATCCAACTCTTCTAAAATAGGTTATGTACATGGCCTTTCCCATTTTATACTTTCCCGTCTCTTAGAACCTCGCCAGGGGCAGGTTCGTAGCGGTAGCACAAGCATTGCCGCTTCGAGCGCACAGCGTGGACACACTGATGAGGGTGACAGTGGAAGGCACACAGGAGCTGGCGGCGTTGCCCTGGTTGGTGGGCTTGGGAGCCTCCTGGGTAACCGTAGTGGCCTTGCTCATGGTCAGGGTATACGTGGAGACGATGCCGGCGCTGCCGGTAAGGGTGAGGGTCTGCGTATCCTTGGCAACGACCTCACTGGCTGTGAAGGTGCTTGTCATGATGCTGGTGTCGGATCCAGATCCAACGGTCACGTAAACCGTGGATACTTGGGCTGGAGCGGTGGTTTCGGGGGTCTGGATGGCGGCCGCGGTGGAGATGGTGGATGTGAGAACCTGGTCGCCGATGGTAACGGTAAGGATCGTCTCGATAGGAATTTGCGAGGTGATAGTCTCATAGATGGTCGAGACCACGTTGGACACGACAAGCGAGGGCTCCACAATCGAGGTATGGACGCTGGTGGACTCGACGACGGTGCTGCTCTCCTGAGCGATTCCCGAGACTGTTACTGTGACCACGCTTGGAACCTGCACGATAGTCGTGCTCAGAACAGTAGTGTGGACGGTCTGTGGCTCGGGGGTCACAGCAGCCGGAGTTTCAGCGGCAGGGTTCTCGGCCACTGGTACAGTGGGGGTAGGCGCAGCCACAACCGTAGTTATGGTAGAGACCTCCTGGAAAGAGCTTGTCGATGTCCTCTCAAAACCATCACTCAGGGTGATTGTGATCACAGAAACCACTGGCGACACAGACACAATCACAGCGGTAGAGGAGGACCCTGCCACAGCTGCAACAGAAGAAGACGCGGATGCCTGGACGCTGGTAGCACTGGGGATGAAGAAAGAAGCGGAACCGCTGACTGGAAGGACATCAGTATGGTACTTTGGGGTGGAGGGAAGGGGCGCGACATTCATTGGTGTGGGGGGGGGCCGTGGGGTATCTTACCTGTGGTGGTCTTTATAGCAGAGCTCATGCTGGCACCGACTGCCGACGATACGGAAGAGGCCTCGGCAACGGGGCACACAGTGGTTGTTACGCCGACAATGCTTGTCACAACAACTGGTTGAACAGCAGAGCTTCCGTGGGAGGACACGGCCTCAGCAATCTCCTTGGTGGCGGTGGCTGCTGGGCAGTTTGAGACGGTAGGCGCGCAAGAGATGACGGTGTGAAGCTGGTGGGAGGCAGCAAGTCAGCAAGCGCGCTCCTACAGGCACGTATCGGTGGTCAAGATAGCAGCTTACATGGGTGACCTGAACAGTCAGTGTGGTCTGCTCGCCGACAGGAGTAGGCTCAGGGGCACCTCCGGTGATAGCTGCGACAGATGAAAGGGAAGTAAGCTCAGAGGAAGCGAGTGTGCTCGTCAGAACCGTGGTCGAAATAGGGACAATCTCAGTGGCGATAGAGCTTCCGGCAGGGCAGTTCGTGACACTGGCGGCGCAGGAGGTCACGGTGTACAGGTTGGTGGCGTAGACGGTCGAAGTCACCTCGTGGACGGATGCGATGGACGAGTTGCCGATGGGGAAGGGCTTCACCCCGGTACTGTTGGTAGGAGGCGGAGGAAGAGCGCCGGTGGGAGCTGGAGGTGCCTGGGAAGCAGCAGTCTCGGGCGAGGAGCTTTCTTGAGGAGGGACAGCGGAGGAGCCGGAGGGGACCTCGGCAGCAGACCCGGGCGGAACAGAAGCGGAGCCGGATGGCTGAGGAGCAGGAACGGCCCCAGTGCCCGAGGGGCTCTGGGCACCAGTTGGGAGGGCCCCCGGAAGGTCCTGAGTTGCCGTGATGGTCGTACCAGTAATTCCACCAGTGGCAGCAACAGAAATAACGCTGGATGAGATGGATTCGGCGGCTGTCACGGGGCAAATCGTGGTGGCGAGCTGTACCACATCCGTCACAAGCACAGTAGAAACCTGCTCGGGGGCCGTGGAGGCCATATCAGACAGGGAGGAGGCATCAGCCGGACAGTTGGTCACTGTCGGGGCACAGCTGATGACGGTCCGGACCTGAGTGGACAAGACGGTGAGAGTTGTCAGCTGCTCCGAGGCTGGGGTGGGGAGGGTGCCGTTGGCGATGGGGGCAGGAGGAGCGGCCCCAGCGTTGGCTGCAACAGCTGTGGCCGAAGGGACCGCTGCGGAAACATCCTCCTCGACGGGGTCGAGATTCGGGTCACGAGCATCGTCGGCTAAATCCACGATCGGAAAGGTGGCGTTTGAGTGTGCTGGGGCAGCAAGGACAGCTCCGATGGCGCCCCGGGAGAAGAGCAGGAGAGAGGCCAAGGCACCGGAGGATTGGAAACGCATGATGAGTGAGAGTAAGTGTGTCTTGTTTGCCTGTTTTGCCTTGTTTGCCTTTTTTTTTGTCTTGTCGGATGGACCAGTGACCAGTGTGGACGTCGAAAAGGGCGAGTGAGTGAAGGTCCGGGAAAAAGAATGAATGAGCTGGGAACTGGGAAACCGGGTGAGCTAGCACCAGTGGAAAGAACGAACAACCCGCAGGGTCGGTGGATGAAGCAAAAGAGAATGTAGAAGGAAGTCACTGTCGACGAAGATGCCAGAGCCGAGACGGTACCTCGACATCCGGGGGGAGGCGCGGCCCTTATACCAGCCGTGAGGGCGTGGGCATCACGAGCAAGAGCCCACCCGAGCTGGCGCGACATGCAGCCCTAGACGCCCATGGCCCACCGTCGAGACGGAGCAGACTGCCCTCCGAGGCTGGCTCGGCTAGGCGGGGGCAGTCGATGGTGAAGAATTGTTTCGAAACACTATCGAGTGCTCGTCGCCGCCAAGTGACCTACCTGATGTGGACATGGCTGGCCCAGAGCCCAGAGCCCAGAGCCCAGAGCTCAGAGCTCAGAGCTCCGGCTTGGGCTGTGTGCTTGTCGTTGCGGCTGCTTGTTGTGGGTTGTCGTCCAGACGGAGATGTTCCAATCCCTGCAGCATACCTACCTACCTAGGTAGCAGGTGTCAGCCAGCGTAACGCCGTTGGTCAAACAGCCTGGAGCCGCAACGAGCAGTCTCCACCTATCGTCGATCCCGGTGCTCCTTCGCATTAGCCGCCACCCCAGCTGACGGCCCTTCAATTGCGGGATGCACGGGGGCTGTTGACGTTTCACGGTTCCAACAACTCACCCTCTTGCCTCTTTCGTCTGCCTCTTTCGTCTTGTTCTGCACCCACTTTGCGACTGGAAGTGGGCGCCGTGGCGAGGCTGTGAGCACACCTGTAGCATGTTAGAAAGGAGTCTGTCAACTGGTCACTGTGCCGTGTGTCGACTTACCTGCCTGAGACGCCATCCTACCTAGGTACTTACTCAATGTAGACTGCTTCAAACCGCATGTCGATTTTTCATTATTGATTTTTTTTTTGTTTTTGTTTTTTTGGAGGAGGAGGGAGGGGTGTTTTGGGAAGCCCTGAACCAATCGATCGATCATTCTGCCGGGTCAAATGCTTTTAATATGCAGCCGGCGGCGCGTAGCCAGAACTTCCAGGACGCCCACGGACGGGCATGGGCCAACCATTGCCACGAGGAATATTTCTGCCCGACAACCATGTTCTCGAAATTTGTTCTAACTTTAGCAGACCTGGTCTGTGCTTCGCTTAGGGACCTCGGGACATTGTGCTTCGCGAGCAGGGTTTCCAGGGATAACCCTCGTATCACCCTTCTCAGAGAATCAGGGAATTAAGGGCTATGCCAAGACTCGGGAACATTGTCATTGTCGATTCCATCACTCGGGAGTCGGGACTCGGGACATCTGGAGTGGATCACCGTGATTGACATGCATGCCCAGATACAGTTTACCGTGACGGGGTAAAGGGGTCACCGACAGAAAGGACAGTCGAGTCACCTTCTCAGGGGTACCACCGGGTTCATCTGATCGTTGGCTTGTGGAGTAATAGTAGATGCAGGCAGCAGCATCTACCGGTACCGCAGTATCTGAACATCATTCGGAAGTCGTGCCCTCCTGAAGTCCCACTACCTAGGTAAGACCATGGTCGTTCCAGAGCGAGCATGCACTTGTGCATCGAATGTGCTGAAACCATGGTTACAACGCCTCAAGTGCTCAGGTAGAAGGTTGTCCCTGTTTTGAAAGAACACATGTGACGAAAATTTCAACAAGCTCTTTCTTACTGTGTATCTGCACATGTGCCTAGGTGGGTAGGTGGGTACTTGGAATACCCACTGTCTTCAAGCAACTACTGCTGGGCCGTCCTGGCGCTGCGGTCCTGCCAGCTTTGACGATGACTGCATCAATTGAGAGTCTCCAACACAGTGGTCATTTTATCCGAGCGTAATATCTTGAATCCTGTGCTTGGCAACAGGACAGACAGTGTTCTAAAGCTTTGTGCCATAGCCCTGGAGATACTCATCGGCGAGGGCGATTGATTTGTGGGAAGCTGCTTGCAGACTTCAGGACTCATACAGCACACACTGTACCAGTCTAGTAGTACTTAAGTATTTTTAAGTCTTCACTCATGATACTTTTCGTCAACGTCATCCAGATCAAGGTACAGTCCGGCTCAGGAGGTCGCTCGACGGACGGGTTCCGCCCAGTCTTGGCTCCAGATTGGGCCTGGATAATGTCGGCCCACCACATGTGCACCTGGGCACTAGACCAAGAACTCTAGAGATGCTGTTAATATTACCATTCCGAGCCTCATCTGTGACAGGGGCAAATATTTAGTGCTCCAATAAATACGTTGCAGTCGGCTTCAGGCTTTGTCACCACAGAAACATGGGATGACTGAAACATGGGATGACTGAAACATGGTCACTGAACATTTGAACTTCTTAGTTGTTCTCATTGCACGCGCCTGGCATAACTCATCCTTGAGCCTTTCGACATTACACTGTGGCTTCTATGGGCAAGCCTTAGACTTCAGGATAAAACCCCGAATTGCCAGTCTTCGAGCAATGGCTAACCACCATAGACCTGGCTTATCTGCCTTCCAAGGTTACTGGGTACTTAATGAAGCCAATCGTTGAGGAGCCAGGCACTTGAGGCTTGGCTTCGGCTCTCCAAGATGCTCAAGTAGTTTATTGAGATTCCATGTGGTTCATTATTGGAAGGCAATTAGACTTTCTGACACAACCTTAACTAAGCACCATGCTGGCAAGACCCCTGTGCGGCAGCATTTTCACAGCTGCGCCAACCTCAAGGATCTTGAGTCGGGATCCGTGATCTGCGCTGCTCAGCTGAAGCTTAATTTTACTGAGCACAACCATGGAGGAAGCTGCACATGAGCAGAGAAACTTTGCAGCCAAAGAACCTAAACTGGACCAGTTCAGGTCACGGTTCGTTTGACACTGTGTCTTCTGCAAACGCTGGGTCTCTGGGCGTTTAGCACTGTATGAAGGGACCGTACGCCTTCGGGTCGTCTACGGATTAAGAACAACACCACATACTAGTATATAAACTAATTAATATTTTTATTACTTTAAAACTTTAGTACTTAGCGTTTAGCTAGCTACTAACTATAAAAAAATATTTTCTATCTTTAAAATAATATCATTATACTAACTAGTAAAGTTTTATAAATTACTAATATTTCTAAGAATATTTAATGTTTTCCTCCTTATATTCCTAGAACTAATGTCTCAAGTGCTGTTATACTTATGATAATTCTTATGACTAACGACATGACTACTTCGTATGATGTGGGAAGCCGCTCCTAGTCTTCTGAGGTTGTCTCGAAGCTTCTAGGAGGGCATATGGCTCATGGGATGGGCGATCAACGGCTCCTCAAAGCGACACAAGCAGGAGAAAAGGCCCAATGGTCTCTTTGAATACCTTCAGATGCAGTAATGCTTGAGAATGCGGGCGTCTTGTAGTCCACTACGCTCTGCATGATTATGTGAGTAAATGGGTATAAACACAGACTCTGGTGATTTGCTCGTGATGACCAAAGAATGACAACTACACATGTAAGTAGTCCTTTGATGCTGAGAATAAGTACGGGCGTTTTCCGGTCATCCCGTCCAATGAAATATCAAATGCGGACTAATAGCTCACAGTCTGGAAGGTGGGAAGGAATGCTGAGCTTTGTTTCGGAGACGAGAATACCATAGAAACAACATGCTGACATCACAATGTGTTTCATATACACAGTATCATATGTCAAAGAAGCTCGGCGTTGCATATGTGCCTTGCAGTGGGACAAGATGCCTGGTGATGGAACGGGTGCAGGTAGCTGTCTCCGCGCACGACTGCCCCTAGACACCGCCTAGGCATGTCATTTTGATTACAATAAGAATAAGTACAGAAATAACTTGGTATCAAGATCTTCCAGATGTGGTACTTGTCAATTAGGCGGCCAACATTGAAGTAACCTTCGCGAATTCATTCTCTCCTTTTTCAAATCACCCAACCAACCGAGTATCAGCCTGTATAACATATTTCCCCCTGTTTATACCATTTTCTCGGAGAGTTCATTCTTGGCAGGGGGGGGAGTCATTGGCGCGTTCTTCAGACTTCCTCGGCTGGAAGCATGCCCCTCGGTCGAGCCCCCGAGCACGTCATTCATCGTGCGGCTCAGCTCGACGTAGTCGTAGGCGAACTCGCCAAGCTGGGCATCGTCCAGGCCCAGCTCCTCCTCCTCGATCGAAGCGCGCAGACTCAGGCCAGGAATCAGGTTCATCACAAAAAGGATGATACAGGTGACAATAAAGGACCACGAGAAGCCGGCGACGCAGTCAGCAAGCTGATAAGCCAGCTGGATGTAATTGTGGTTGAGCCACCCGCCAGGAATTTCGGTGGCGCCGTCAAGGTGAGCGATGTAGTCGCTGGTGAGCGGTCAGCCATTTGAAGCACATGCAAGCCTAGTAAGGTAGCTGGTTGTTTGGGGAAACTTACGCAGCAAAGAGACCAGTCAGGAGGTTTCCAACAATGCCACCAACACCGTGCTCGGCAAATACGTCGAGCGCGTCGTCGATGCCAACCCAGAACTTGATCTTGGTGGCCAGGTTGCACGCAACACCACCGACGACTCCGTAGATGACAGCTGCCCAGGTCGGTACAAATCCGGCGGCGGGTGTGATAGCGACCAGGCCGGCAATGACACCGCTGCAGAATCCCACAGTGCTCCATTTCTTCTCGAGGCGGTAGTCCATCAGACACCAGGTGAAGCCACCCACACAAGCCGCGATATGGGTCACGAGACAGGCCAGGACTGCACGCAGGTTCGCACCAAGAGCGCTTCCACCGTTGAATCCGAACCAGCCGACCCATAGGAACACTGTCCCGAGAACAACGTGGGTGACGTTGTGCGGGCGGTATGGCAGGCCGTGTGTCTTGTCGTAGCCGGTCCGCCGCCCGAGCATGAGAGAGTAGGCCAGAGCGGCAGCTCCTGAGGAGATGTGCACAGGCGTACCACCGGCGAAGTCGAGACCGCCTAGCTTGAAGGACCAGCCATTGGCGTTCCAAGTCCAGTACGCAATAGGGTCGTAGACGATGGTCGACCAGACGAAGATGAATACGAGAGCAGGGAGCATTCGGCCACGATCGGCTGCAGCACCGATGGCGAGGGCGGGTCTGTTGAGAAGGAGAAGGAAGTGTAAGTTTCCGGCGTTCAACGTGAAATCATATACCAGAGGGTCCGAGGTACGTACGTGATGGCAGCGAACATGCCCTGGTACAGGCAGAAGAGCAAGTCGGGGACCTTGGAACTTCCCACGCTGGGCTGACCCAGCACTTTCATGAGGCCAAAGTTGGACATGTCACCGATGAAGGAACTGCCGGTGTGGCTGAAGGCCAAAGTGTAGCCCCAAAAGAACCACTGGAACCCCACGACTGCAATACTCATCAAGGAGAGCCATATCAAGGCGAGTGCGGACTTTCGGCGAGCAAGACCGCTGTAGAAAAAGCCCACACCAGGGACCATGAGCAGAACCAGGGCCGCCGATGTGAGAATCCAGGCGAAATCACCCGACTGTTTGACAAGAGTCCGTCAGGTCTAATGCTGCAGTACTGCGGGATCGAGTGGGCTGGTAGTCAAGGGCGCAACTTACTGCATAATAAACGTTGAGGTCGTCTACCAGCGAGTCGCCGCCCTCGTAGGCAACACCTGAGATGCCGGTGTACTCCTCAAGAGGTCCTGCCGACATTTTGGCGGCTCTATGCGTGCCTCAGAGGGGTGTATAAGGTAACAGCTGCTCTCAAGGCAGTGCCAAGCAGGTCTGACGGGCAGAAAAAGAAAGGCTGCAGGCCGTGGACGGAAGAAGCAGCAACCCAACAGCAAAAAAAGGACAGACAGAGGAGCACGCCTTGGGTACGGCCGCAGGAATGGGTGTGCAGGTAGATAAATAGCAAAGCGGAACGTTGGTCTCAGCATGGCCCGGGCAAAGACGCAGGCAGACTTGGCGCATCCGATGGGATGTGCTCTCTGCAAATGGCAATTTCGAGGAGGGCCTGCATGGTCTGTCTTTTGAAGCTTATACTGTGTTAAGATCTGGACCCTGGATAGACAATTTTGGCAGAGATATCAGGGGAGCAGATGTCCAATGAGAAAGAGAAGCCAGGCGTGAGTGGAGCCTCAGCTCGAGAAGCGAGCACATTGCTCGCTCGGCCAGACGGCTGAGGAGCGATAAGCAGCGGGTCTCTCCACGGATGGGTACAAGCTGCCCGGCTGTCTGGGGGTGTAGACAAAGTTCCACCTGGTCGTGGCGGGGCCTGTCCTACCTGGGATCCAGCAGCTCTGCGAATGATATTGAGGGTAAGGATCCGACACGTCGGAACAGAAGGGGGAATAGTGAAGCGGCCCACATGCCCTATTTCATCGGTAGCCTGCTGGCTTATCAAGACTAGTGTCATAGAGTAGACGGATGAGCCGGGCATGAGAACATTGAATGTTTTGTGGTCGAGATATGGCCATGGCAATGGGGGCATCCTGTGCTGATCCGGATGAAGCAAACACGGCACGAGAACCCAAGCTGCTGCTAGGCTGCCAGGCTGGTTACAGAATGGCACGTTTGCGAAACAGAAGCATGCAGGGCAGAAGGACCGGCGGCTGAAGTGAGTGCTTGGGACGGGCCGGACTAGGAAGCTGGCGGAAGTGAGACATGGGTCATGCTGCAGACGTGTACGGAGTACCAACAGGCAGGACAGCCGGAAATTGAGCAAGTACGGTGTGTCGTACAGGAGAAGGGGTTGTCGATGGATCGCCAGATCGCGGAAGCCATGCACGCCGTGAGCTGACTGCGTGACTGCGTGACTGCGTGCCACGGTAATAATAAGAATGCGGAGGAAGTGTGTGTGTCCCAGTGGCAGAAGTGGCCATTCTCGTCGTTGTTACTGTGTACTGTGTCTGTGTAAAATGAGACGGACAGCAAAAGACCGGGGGCTTGGAGCCAGGAATCCTTCGTTATCTCGCGGCCGACCGACCAACCACGACCGGCGAAGGCGGGCCCAGAGCTCAAGGTTTGCGCCACACCGGTGCGCGGCACTGGACAGTGGACACTCGGAACACTCAGGTGGCAGAGGGTGTCAGTCAGTCTCTGGTCTGTCCGGCAGAACCAGCCTGTTGGTACGGGAGGGGGTAGGGGGGCCACGATGCACGCAGCAACGCGTTCATCAACGGGCATGCAGGAACTGGTGTAGTTGTGGGGCAATGAGTTACTACTGAAAAAGGAAGCTGACGGCTGGGCTGTGTACGTACCTCGGTACTCTAGTGTACACCGACCCGCCTCCGGCTTACTGGGCAGGGAGCTTATCTCTGGGCGGGGTGGGGCTCCCTGCTCCCCATGCAGCTGCCATGTCCTCCTTCCCACAACTTCCCTCCTGCCTCTTACTTAGTCAATGTGTAGAACTAGCAATA
Source organism: Diaporthe helianthi (assembly GCA_001702395.2). Classification (NCBI taxonomy): domain Eukaryota; kingdom Fungi; phylum Ascomycota; class Sordariomycetes; order Diaporthales; family Diaporthaceae; genus Diaporthe; species Diaporthe helianthi. The sequence continues at coordinate 26,482 of MAVT02000232.1, read as the reverse complement.
ACCAATGGCAGATCTAATCTATCCGCTGCTACTGTAAACCAATTCCTGGATGGGGTGGACATGCGTCAAGGGGACAAATGTACAAATACCGTCTCTGCTGGTTTGTAGGCTCGGGTTATATTCATTACTGGCAGACCACCACCCGAGGGATCACACTGTACCAACCTGTAGACATTGAAATGGGTCATGTCGCCCATTGTTGGTCCTGTGGCTAATTGATCTACTACTTAATGAAGCACTGAATTTCGGCATAGGCACCCGACTTCTTGCTTGAAATTGTACCACCTATTACATAATTATGTAGATAACGAACCCTTTAACCAAAGCTCCGAGGTCGAGCTGCCTCATGCCGCTTGTTAACCGAGTCCACCCAATGATTAACACGAGAATTCAAAGCAACAGTCCAACCACGTTGACCGAGCTCTCGTATCATTGCTGCCGCTTGCTCAAGTGGTAAGTAACAGCAAGGTCTCAAGAGTCAAGACATCACACCAGTTGACATGACACTTAATTAGCGCCTCGTCCAAATCACTTCTCTTACCTAAGTAGCCAATCAGTTGACCCTTGGGCACATGAACGTGCGCCGCCGACTGCGGGAGTTACTAGACTGCAGGGCCTGTAGACGCGAATTAAAACTCTCATCGGTCGGTGGGTTCACGCTGCTGGAGGACCGCGCACCCGAGACTCTGCATTATATTGGTCGGTGACAGCTACTAAGATGCTGCTAACAACCAGGCTTGTACTTGAAATACGTAAGATATCAGCAGTAATTAATTACCACATGCAGTGAACTCGGTCGCCTCCAGATGTTAAAAAGGTTGAGCCACCCCAGCTAGAGGTGCCAGGAAACATTTGAACTTGTCTTGGATCGGCCCCCCATCAGTTTCTCCCTTTCCCATCCCATGGGATCTCTGCAAGACCACCAAGACCACCAACGTCGGCATCCATCCATCTCAAGTGCTTCCAAGCTTGGCAAAATTCAGGCATCATGCACTTCTTACACTTTTTTCTCGTCGTGCTCCCCTTGCTACTCGGAATTCATGCCGACGTGTTAGAGTCGGCCGGTTCCACGCCTGCCATCGTCAGCCACCTCGAAGAAATCCAGGAATTGACGATTGAGATGGCTTCAATGGTCCAAAACTGGGATGGTGATGTCGTCACTTCGGTTCCCATCACCATAGCATCTGATTCTATCATCAAGGCTATCGAGAGTGGCACAGAAACAGCCACAAATTCCAAGAAAATGAGCGTCAGCAAAGCAATCAAGGTCAAAAGGGCAACAAAGAACCTTTTGAAGGCTATCGAATCCTCCTTGGGCACAGTGGCCAGCAAAAAGGCCTTGTTCGACCACGCGGGCCTCACTTCAACCATGATATCCAGGCTCAAGGATTCCAAGGGGGCGGCAGCCACCCTCAACGGAGCCATCGTGGAAAAGTTGCCAAAGGTTGGAAAGAAGGTCGGGGAGAAGCTGGGGAGGAAGATTGTTGCCGCCTTTGACTCCGCCATCGCGCATTTCTCAGACGAGGTTGAAAAGGACCCCAAAGAGGCCCTGATTTGAAAACGTTGAGTTAGTGCGCCAATTTAGAAGTATCATTGATGGCCTCGCGGCGCCACCTGACATCAATACTTACACTGAAATGGCAGACCAGTCTAAAGAGGTGAACAGGACAGCCAACAGAGGCCATACACCTCCACATTACCCCTAGCTCGCCAGAGGAGGTCAGATCCTGAAGTCAGAGATCTCTGCAGTCGGCCTCATGTTGGACATGCCCATTCGTGAATCGAGTTCGGCAGCCCTACTACTTACTACCTAGGTAGTGCTGCGCCTCAAGATGGAATTGTAACTACCTCAAGCCCGCTGCCCAGGTGGAGATGGCACCATCAACACCAGAAAAGTAGATACTAAATGTTTCTTGCAGCCAATTGAAGATATGTCTACAGCCATCTAGATTCTTCTTCTGAAACAAACCCCTAAGTATTCCTTTGTCCAAGTTTTCCACTTTTCCATCAAGTATGCGTAACCAACACCCATCTTAGAATCCGGTGCAAACTCATCCCAGGGGCCATCCATGCAGATAGACCCTATTTGCAAATCAACGATTTTCTGAAAATAAATCTCAAAAGCTCACAAGCCATCACGAAGCGGCTTTGATCAAGAAATATTCCAAGTCCTGAAGTCTGGCGAGACTCTAGAGGCTGGTCAATCGCGTTCTTACCACCTCTCAACGCCACCACATTATCGCCGTTGTCTTGTATCTTCTCCCTCCTTCGAAACAACCAGATATCTCAGCATGCTTTGTTCATTGGTGGTTCTAATATTGTGATCCGAGGTGGGGGGACAAGGAATTCCTGCCACACATACCGTGAACTCCCGGTCGGCGTGGTGGCACCTGCAACATAACCACAGCATGAGGGCTGAGAAGATGAGTGGCAGGAGTATGGCAACAGCCATCCAGATCGGCTCGATACCGTTGCTTTCAGATGAGCCCTGCCTTCTCGATAGTATTGCAGGCATTTGGAGAAGAAGAAAAAGCTGGCCTTGAGAAGGCAGTCTATGCTACACTTCTGAATAGTTGTAAACTTAGAACGGCAACAGTTCGGCTGTAGGGATGACTGTTGATCGGTAGGTGCCTTGGACGGTGACAGGGGTAAACGCTTCGACTGTACACGAACCTGAATTATGATTTCTAGTGCAATAAATCATGATTTATATGGGACAGAGCGGGCAAGGAGATGAAATAACCCCCACGAGCCGCTTAATCTGAAGATGAGAGAAGCCAGCCCGAGACTGCGGCAATGCCATGGTATCAAATTACTTCTGCCAAACAAGTTTGTCACTAAGAGCAAACCGATTATGTTTCGATTGTCGGGTTTCATACATTACCGGGAGATGAATTGAAGTTGTATGTCCTGCGCGTTTCCCATGGCCAACATCGCAGGACCCTTCCAAGGGTAGCAAACAGCAACATTTAATGTCAAATATCAAACATGCCCCAGGGTTACTGCCCATACGGATCACGTCGCTAATACTCGCGGTTATGAGACTAATCAAAATTATTGGCAAGGAAAAGATTGGCTACAGATTCTGAGCCTGGACGTTTGTCCTCGCTGGTACGTACATATGAAGTTTGGGCCATCATGGACCAGGTCAACATTGAAATTGCATGACAGTGTGTCATGTCGATTCCGGCTGAGGAAACACCAGTGATTACAACTTGTACACTAAGTATGTGCGTGATACTTAGGAATAACAGTCTAATTGAGTGCTGGAATGGACCACTCGAGCACATGTTTGTAGATGGGAGATTCTAGCTGTCGAGTGCTGGAAGACGTTGACACATTAGGAATACATGAGATGGAAACTCAGCTACCCACCCACTTAAGTACTCAAATAGGACTGTTAGATTCAACTACTTCAACTTTATCATCAATGATAGGGTAGATTCACCAACATCTATCTGCCTGCGTGCTTTAGCGACGGCTTGCGCGACTACCTGTGGTATTCATCAATTGATCTACCTTCGCTATATCCAGGTGGGTACGTACTTTTGAATCTCAGCTTAGTATCTCTATAAATCATTTTCATATTGTGACCGGAGAATTGTGTTATTAATTTAGTAGTTATTGTTAAGGCTACTACAAAATACGTATACATTAGAAAATACATATACGTAAGCGCCGAGGTGTAATTGCCCGGTCTTACAGGTCCTTTTTCAACTTGGAATCGTCGCTCGTAGTGAGCATTCGTCTCAAATGACCTTCGGCCATCAATCCTCCAGAGACTCTATTTTGGCCTCATTCAACTCTGCAGTTCAGGATAGTCTGGAAGCTTCCAATCTCCGGCGAAGTTGTCAGACGAGAAACGCTCTATGAGCTTGTCGATACGCAAGGTGCTGACGATTTTCAGCACGAGCTGAAGAAACCAAACCCCCCATTCTGTTTCAGCATACGCAATGCCTGGGACGCCCCTGAACAGTTCCTGCGCCTTGTCAACGCATGGTCGAAGGACCTTGTCGTATGATTCGAGAGCTTCATCGACTGCCTGTCCAATATCTTTTCCATCACCGAGGTGTCTGGCAAGCTCGCCACCGAGAACATAGGCGCCGATGAGGCCAAGGGAGGTGCCCTTTCCTGTTAGGGGGGAAGGGGTATAGCCGGCATCACCGACTAGGACAACTCGACCTCGAGACCATTTGTCCATTTTGACCTGGCCAATCTTTTGGAAGTAGAAGTCGTTGGCCTCGGGCGAGTTGAGCATGCCATCTATTAGCCTCGGGGCTTCCCAGCCGGCATCCTTGTACATGTCTGCCCAAAGCTGCTTCTGCTTCTTCACATCGCCACTCCGTAGCGCATCCTCCATCGCATGACCGCCCTTTTCAAGATAGCCGAGGTAGACCTGCGTGGTCCTCGGGTTGTCAACTCTGGTGGCCATCACGCGGCGACGGGGCAAGTTGTAAACTTTGGCGACCATGTTATCCTGCTTGGCCCTGGGGACGGTGAAGTAGGCGACGTAGAGCTGCAGGAAGTTGAACGGGTCCTTTGCCTCAGGGCCCCATGCTTTTCTCCGCGTCCTGGAGCCCTGGCCGTCAGCGCCAACCACCAAGTCGAAGTCTTCTTCCCTGCCGTCCGAGAACTTGACGTGCACCCCGTTACCGGTCTGCTCAAGGTCTTCGACTGAGTTTCCAAAGATGTATGTGGACTTGTCCTTGGTCAGGTCGTATAGGATGCGCACGAGGTCGCCCCTCATGATCTCGAATTCAGATGTCAGGCTCTGCTTTCCCTGGCCTGTCTTGTTGGCTTCAAAGTAGGCCAGCCTGCGGCCATTATTATCCACGAACTCGCAGCCTTCCTCTTGGACGACCTTGGCCCTGACAGCCGACTCGATGCCCACTGATTGATTCACATTAGTCACACGTGCTGGAGCCTCAAGTGTTGCTGAATTCTGGAGAATGCAAACGCTTCAAGGATGGGGTCCCGGAAGAGGAGAAGAGCGGTGCCTACTCCTGCGCACTACAGCATTACGAGTTAGCTATCAAAAAAAAAAAACCCCAAGAACTAGTTTGAAAAGAATCCCGCAAGAAGCAGGCCACAAGGTGATTAACGTTATAGCCTGTATTAAAACCTACAGCCTATGAAACACTCCTCGTACAGGCTGGAGATAGGGTTTATCTGTCCTTGAAGGGGTAAATTATCATATATAGAAGCTACTTACTAACGGTCACGCCCTCGCCTCGGAGGTCTATCTGCTGACCCGAAGCACGCAGGTCTGGCGCTCGTTCGACGATAGTGATATCGCAGTCGAGTTTTGAGAGCCAATGGGCGAGAGCAGGGCCAGTTATGCCGCCGCCTACAATGAGAACCTTGAGCTGTGCCATTGCGAATAGCAGATGCTAGGGGACTTCAGGACGATCTGGGACTTGGCTGATCTGGAGTTTGTTGTATTCCGGTACTGCAAGTGTTATCAGTACCTACAATGTTGTGCTCAAGTGAGAAGCACCACGATAGTCTAAGTCGATTAGTTACACTACAGCGTAATTCCAATATTTATGGGCATTAGAAAAGGCCCGTGGCATCCAAGATGCTTGCTTGTTGGTCGGTGAAGAGTGCTGAGGCGGACGTCGGTGGTGTACCAGTGCCGAGGCCGCACGATCCCAAACCATACGTCACCATTTTGCGCCCCAACGAGCTAGGCTCAGCAGCTAATCAGTCGGGTCAATGTGTCAGTAGTCCGAGGCTGTCCCTTGTCCGAGACCCACGTGTAATTGCACATTGTAATTGCACATCAACAAGCACCCAAGGTCGCACCTCCGGAATGGCCGATTTACCGAACACCGATACTAAAACGCAAGTAACAAGTAACACTGCTGAGGTCAAACCTGCACACCCCTCCGGCTTGGGCCATTTTAATCTCGGCTGTAGCCTGGCAATTCAAACGGCTTGACGCGCTGGATGAATTGGTCTTAACTATAGCTTCGGGGTATTTGATTTATTCGCACCTGTACGTGGATCTAAATTTCGGTATGGACATTGTTTCTCCAAGGTTCATACAGGGCTGGCTGTGTTGAAGTGCCACACGCAATGCCCCTCTCTTAGAATACCACGAACGGGTTGTCTGGGGTCTTCAAAGCCTCAGGCCGCATGCGTTTCAAATTTTGTGTCTCCAAACTCTTCAAAGGAAGGTGCACTTTGAGGATGGTGTCCCTCGCAGAGTATCGGAGGAGCCAGCCAGTCTCGGGAATAGCTCAAAGACACCAAAGAGGACCTCGTCATGGGAGAAGCTATACTGCGAACTTCGAGTGGCGACAAGTGGTACCTAGGTAAGTGCTGGGCCGGGCCCTAGGGCTACTTAAGTAATGATGCAGATGTGATCATTGTCGATGTAGGGACGAGACACTCTCGACACTGTCGACACTATCGCTAGCGCCGGCTGGCACGTACACTCATGCACTGAAACAGCTGATCTGTTACGGCGAGGCGACAACTCGTTAAACCTGTCATTCCGATGGTACATGTGTACGGCTCGCCTGGTCTGCGTGTGCTGAGGCAGTATCGTCTTTCCCCGTACTTTTGACACTGGGCTGGGCGAGGTCATCTGGCATGCTCGTCAACTGGTCATCCCGAGGTCTTGGAGAATGCTCGGTACCCCAGAAGATTCCCTTACACCGGGACCGGATTTGCGGTGGGCAAGGGGCATTAGTCGGACTGTGAGGTGATCTAGTCTGCTCAAGTTTTGGATACCTAGGTACGCCAATCACACGTGGTGACAAACATTGCCACCTAGTATTCCACATGATTGTCGCATGATGTGATTCTGCGGTCTGTCGTTCAGGGTCTTGACCGAGGCCGTCTGAGGGGATGCGCCTCAGTGTTGAAGACGTAGTCGTCCAGACTGATGAAATCTGGCGGCGAGAAGATCAGGTAAAAGTACTTCAGGGTCTCGGCTGTCCAAAAGCTCTGCGACTGTCTGTTAGGGACCACGTCAAGAGAGGCCAAATCTTTTAAGAGTAGCACGTACCTCCATGGAGTTCATTTTGTCCGTTGGCCCTGACACGGTGACATCTCTGATCGCAGAGTTTGCCAAAGGAGTCTCGGTAGCGCGCATGATGTTTTGGAACATTGTCCACGCGATATCCCTGATCTCCTCCTGTCCGGTAACTCTATATAGTATGAAGACACTCTCGATCGCCTCCGGCCGCAGTATATAGCGGGGGTCCCGGGCGTGCTTGAAGCCCTTCTTGAGTGCTTTGTTGCCTTGTTCGGACCACTTGTCTTCGTCCCAATCACAAGGCGCCAGCGACGGACATGGTATGAGAGCAAAAATCTCGGGCAGAAGGCCTGTGGGGAACGCGTCGTAGCCCCACGTGCAGCCACGCGTGACGCGCTCACCAATTCGATTGTGAGGCTCAATGCCAAATGTCCTGCCTCCGAGCAGGAACATACCGCCCACAAAACAAGCTAGGTGCTGGCTTTCGGGATCCAGTTCAACGCCCTTCTGCCTCACGTGAGCGTTGCCAGCAAATAATATATCATCCTGGTCGGGAAGCATCGGCCTGAACAGAATGTGCTTTATAACTACATCCATCGACTTCCGATACATTTGCTCATAGGATGGCTCCAACCCCCCTGTAAGAATAAACATCTTGGGGAGGTACTCGTACAGGCTGTCAGCCAGGGCGCCGAGAGTGAAACTGTTATCAGACCTGACTTCTTCGCGCTGGAAATTGAGGGCGGTAGGCCACATTCCGGGGATCTGGGACTCATCCTGAGTGCGAGCCAGGAATGCGCGCACTCGATCAATAGCGTCGTAGTATTTGTCGTCTCCAGTCAGCTGGGCCAGTCTCGTAAACTCGAGTGCCAAAGACGACGGAGACGCGCTTGGGTCATGTGTCCCAGCAACCTGGCGACCATTGCGGGCGTCCTCAAAGTTGAGCCAGAACCCCGGCAGGCGGTTGGGAGTATCGAAGCCCACGTAGAGCATGTCCCCAAGCTCTTTCGCCTTTTCCAGCAGCGCGGGTGTCTCGCTCAGGTCGTATGCGCTGAGAAGCCCCCCCAGATGTCGTATTGTCGTCTCGAACAAGTTCGCGCTGCTCTCAGTGGTGTTAGACCAGTCAAGCTTAGCAGCGGCCTTGGCAGCGTGGTGGAACTCGTCGTAAAGGCCCATTATCCATAAGGTATCAAGACTATCGACGAGGGTGGCTGCCCACCCGCCGAATGTGTTCTTGCCGCCGCCTGACACGGGCTCCAGCTCGTCCCAAAGCCATGCCTCGTTTGTGTACGAGGCCCAGGAGCGAACGAATGCATCCCTGACAGCCTTTCTGCGCCCCTCAGCGACCTTGTTGTTCTCAGCACCTCCCTTGGAGCCAAAGTTGTATTGCACGTGTGGGAACTTCTTCGGGGTGCCAGTGGGCAAGGCAGCGAGAGGAGGCGTCGGCGGGAAGAAGGGTTCGACTGAGGTCCAATTGAAGGCGGACGGTATAAACTCGATGTTGCGGAGGGCGGACAGGTATCTCGGAGGAGGGCCGGAAGATGGAGACGGCAGGAATGTTCGAAAGATGATGAGCGCCACCAGGGCCAGGGCAATGTAGACAGGACGTCTCCTAAGCCGAGCCGCGGCCGCCCATGGGGAGAACAGGCGCATGCCCAACGGAGGGGGCTGTGGCGGGTTCTGGGATCGGACAGAAGCTGACGCTGCGGATGCTGTGCACTATAGAGTGCGTTACGGTGCAACTGTGTCGGCCGAGGGCCTTTGTGCCCGTGGAACTGCTGTCGCCGTCGCACGAGGTGTACTTTCGTGGACTGCTCTCCGACTGCTCTCCGACTGCTCTCCTGTATCGAACCCATCCACGCCGTCGACAATGGCAACAAGTGAAGATCAAAGCCAAAGGCGAACGAGCCTGGTGTTGAAATCCATACCGTACGGCCACAGCTTAATCCGAAACATGGAAGAACGGCCGTCGAGTGGATCTACTGTTCTAGAAGAGGAAGTGATACGCAGGCCAGGTACGGCCTCGGACTCCCTACCCCTGACCAAGTCTTGTTCTACACGTGTAGCTCCAGACGTCCTTCTGTGCTTGTGGCCCCACACCAGTAAGCGTTTCCGGCCCGCGTCGCTGAGCAGGGGTCCCTCGTCTGCTCTAGTTTTCGACCTCACTTGAGCACGTGTCGCCTCCGTCGTTAGCGTTTGACTAGCATGTCCGGCTTTGCTACATCATTTTCCACGGTGCTGGGTCGAACCTGGATTCACTTTCTAAGTCCAATCGAGCACAACCCAACAACAAATGGCATGGATCTCGGGTTGTGCAAGCCCAGGAAATCTAGATTGTTCATGTGACATCTCGAGGTTCAGAGCCTGGTAGAAAGCATCCAAACGGCCTGAAACGACTTGCGAGAACCCACATGCACCCAGTATTATGGCTCGAAGGGAAAAGTCGCGAGATAACGTTGATCTTTACATTTACTCTCTCAGCGTACAATTTCGTACATCCAGGGTGGCTCTCTCGATCCTGAACCCTGCCCCTTGCCTTCTTCCTTCGTTTGGCTGGTGACCCATTTACATGCCCAGCTGTGGCTGCGACACCAAATTAAACCAGCCATTTCCGTCGCAACCGAGCAATCGAAGTGGTTGAATCTTTTGCGAATCAATCATCCACCATTTTCTCTTCTCTTCTCTTCTCTTCTTTTCTTCAATAACTCATTCTTGTGCAACTGTGCAACCGTGCTTTGAGAAGTCCACCGAAAGTACCTGCCAATTACTGTCCTCAAGCGCCCCTCCCCCCTTTTTTTTTGAAAAAAATAAAGGAAAGGGCCCCTGATGGTTGCCGAATTTTATACGCGATCCAGTGGCCCTCAAGATTAAGCTGAAGACGTTGAGTCGCAGAATCTGTGCCATTTCAGAGTGCCCAGTCTTTGTCTCGCATCATGTCGAAAGAAGTGACGCGCTTGGGCTCTTGGACAAGCCCAGTGCGGGGCGTATCGGTGCAGAAGTTGTACAAGACCCGATCTTCGTTGAACCCGTCGTCGAACTCGCACGAGGACCGATAAACTAGACCGCTGCGGGTAATCATCCACAACCGGCGTAGCTTGGTGAGTTCAAAAACCGCCTCTACCATGTTGGTGCTATCACGATCAAGTGTGACCAAGCCGTAGGAGTAAGACTTGTCGAGGAGCTGAGAGATAGTGCTCCATCCTGCGGGCGCCGTGGAGTTCCATGCGGAGCCTGTCGTCGTAGGGGATAAAGTCATGGGCTTGAAGTCAATCATGAGCTCATTGAGCGCTACAAAGTACTCGAGAAAGTGGGGCATGCCGGTGCGGCTTAGGTACCCGACCGTGATGATTTGTGGTTGACGAGCCCGAGGTTCAAAGCTCAGCAGGTCGTCATCTTCGTCGGCATCTTCGTCGTCTTCTTCGTCGTGATCTTCTTGGTCGCTATTCTCGCTGTCGTCTTCGCTATTCTCGTCGTCCTCGGGGAGTACGTAATCGTAGTAGATGTATTGAGCCTGAGTAACGTCGAGTGCGATCTTCTTGACGAAATCGAGGCCCTTGAGCCCTTGTAGAGAAGGTGTAGCCCATTTGAGGCACCAATCCTGGGCGAAGAGCAGCACGTCCTGAGGGCCCCACCAGAGCCCTGTTTCGTGCCCCAGCCCAAAGACGAAGTGTCCGTTTCCATGGTTCAGCAGACACTGTCGGGATTCCGCGCATATCTGAGAGATGATGGGCTGCGAGACTTTGGTGTCGAAACCAAAAACAAATCGGCGGTCGTCGGTGCGACGCGGATCGAGATTGGTCCCACAGCTTCTTGCTCTGAGAACTTTGCGGTCAGGCACCAGGAACTTCCAGATCATGAGCCGCAGCTCGGACGGCAGACGGAAAAGGCTTGTTCGACCACACGTGTCTTGCATCTCAAGTGGAGGTCAGTTACGGGGCTGGTTCGTGTTCTAAGTTGCGGTATGTAGGGTAGTTTCAATGTGAGCAGCTTACCTGCTGCGTTGTAATGGTGTTGCCACCATTGTCAATCGCGTCGCTCATTTTGCTTGAAGGCACTGTGTTGGTCGTCTTGGGAAGGACTGGCCGAAAGAGCCGAAAGAGCCGCAGGAGATAACGACTGTATTGTAATAAAGCTCGAGATGCGGGTGCGTGTACGTGACGACCACTTGAGCACTGAGCAGTTGACGAGAGACGGGCGGCAAGGCGACAACCACCCCTAAGCTCTATTTCACCAGCACTGGTGCTGCCGTGGGTGTCTTCAGCAGAGCCAGCAGCAGTATCTTAGTCGGACTGAATCAATTTCAGGTTGAAGGCCCATTAGCCGGGCTGGTTGCGTTCTTTCCAGGCTGGTTGACGTGAGTGAACTTGTTTACAAATCTGAGCTAGTTGGACATTTGACTGAGCAAGCATGTACCCTAGGTAGTATTTTGGTGGCCAGTGAATGGGTCAAGGTACCTAGGTACCGATTATAATCTCAAAACGTATTAAGAAACTCTAGAAATGACGTGAGGAAACAGTCAAGGAGGCAAAAGGCCACGAAAGGATCAACAAATAAGCCAGAGTCAAGGAGCCCATCATTCCAAACGTAATTGTGTGTGGATTACTTACCTAGGTAATGTGAACTTTAGAAGATTTAAGCTCGCCAGGCTAACCTTCCAAGGTCTCCAGAACTTCACAACCTTCCAGAAACCTTTTCAATTCACATCTTCCGTTTTTGCGTACCAGCGGTTGATTGAATACTTTCTCCTTCACCGTCCACGCGTGATAAAATTAAGAACATGCACTAGATGCTACATCGAAATCATCCCTGAGTCGCATTGAAGCCCCGAAGTTCGTTACTGGAGTTTAAACCTTCCGCGGTATCTTTACCCTGCCTGTTAAAATGTTGAGTTGGGACCTGTCATCTGGGGTTATGTGGTCTTGGATAGAAAGATCATGTGGAGGGCGGGAAATACACGCGTCAAGTCATGACGGGAGTGTATGTACCTAGGCATCATGATTAGTAACCTCACTTGAACCAGACCATCGACGGTCCGGGTTTGTGACGGGTTAGCACTACTTCCTCCAAACAACATGGATCGTTCATCTTTGAGAGATTCGAAACGGGGACGGAGCGGGAGCCGGGTTGAGTCCTAACAATTAGACTTGAATGCTCTTCATTTAATTCCCTGTAAGGAATCCTAAGATGATTCGTTTGTGGGGCATCATTTGGTTCAAATAGCCCTGGAGTAAATGCTTCAGTGAATTTTGCACATCCTCTCCTTTATATCATCCAGATATCTTCAAAGAAAGAAGTCCAAGGGGAAAGCCTCCTAATGGAAGATTTATCAGGAGCACTTTGAGATCGACAGTCTGTAATTAAAATGACTTCTGACAAACTAGAAGTAGGTCATACACAGTGGCTCTGTATCTAATACAGCATCACATAACCTTTGAAGTCTAGTGGTGCTTTGATTAGGTGAGTGGTTTTGTTCTTGATTTGGACACATCCAGAGGCGTGTGCGCTACTTAGTACCTTGGCAAGCAGATGGGAACAACAGTGAAACCAAGACATTTATCTAGCTAGCCTCAGGAGCACTTACCTAGGTGGCAAGTTTGTTATGATTACTTGGATAGAGTAAGGTAAACAGAAAGCAGTTACAATTCAGTCTGCGCACTGGTTTCAACTTGGGAATCAGACTGCATCATGATATTCTTTTGTGCCACCTTAGCATCAAAGTCCAAATGTTGTAGATAAACAACATTTGAATCTTGATCCCTTCAACCAAGAGAATCACCTGTTGCACACTAGACTTTTTTTTAATTTTTAATTTTTTATTTATTTTAAGAAAAGAAGCTCTTCAGGGAATGTGGCAACCTGTGCTTCTTTCTTTCCTCCTCTTCTTCTTTTAGTGTGGTAATGAGACAAGGTACCTCCATTTCCACCAAAACCGAAAGTGATCTCATCCAGTTGTCCCATTTGTGATTCGAGAGTTCTGGTAGACGTATTTGCTGTGTTGGGCCCCTGGGCCCCCTGGACTGTTCACCCAGAGCCTAGACTCCATCTTCAGCCATTATCTCCCCATCAGGTCATCTTCTTCTCACTCAGCTACTTGCATGTTGCGAGAGCCTGATCCTCAAACCCGTTGTACAACATCCCTCTTGCTTCTCCACCTTTTTTCCTCTTCAATTTTTCAAAAAACGATTTTCTTTTTAAGGTTACAAGCTATAAGTTGTCCTTTCATGATACTTGGTGTGTATCCAGAGTTGTTGCCCAGGATCTTTGTCAGTTCAGATGGTCCGGATTTCGCATGATAACCCGCAAGGATTATCCAAGACGCAGACTGACTGTACAGGGCCTTGCTCATTTAGACATGAATGCCACACTCTTCCTACCTTGCGCACTTGTGACAGTCTCACAGTGTGCCTGCAGATATGCCGCCGTTAGGGCTAGAAAAAAAAGGGAACTTTTCGTCCTCTTGATCGACACCCTCATGCTCGTTTCCGTTTTGGTCGGACGGCGAAGGCGCGGCAGACCGCTCGTGCTGTGAAACAGACTGTTTGTTCGAAACAGCGGACACATAGCGATCGACACCAAGGTCATCAAAGTGCAGACTCCAAGGGAATCTGCAGAAGCCCTTTCCGCCACGCAGCTTGCAGTCGGTCTTTTGACAGATATGGCCCGAGGTGCAAGACGCGTTACGGCACTGGTCGCGTCGGGTGCAGGGCAATGACCTGGCGAGCCACTCGAGAGTGGGGATGAGATCCGCTTCGAGCGGGTTATGATCATACTCGCACTGTGCATTTGGACAATATTTGGTTAGGTGTTTCGCGTTGCAGAGTCGCTGCATCGAGGACCTGAGCTTGAGGCGATTCTCAGACTCTGAGGTCGGCACGGGGATGTAAACGTCTAGACGCTGCCCCGAAGCGTTGACAGCAACCTGCCCGTCTGGTATCTCGTCTCTCTTTGGCAGTTTGGCGAAGAGATCAGACTGCTGTAGGTCGTTTCGGCTTGAAGCGACATGGGTTTTAGCTGGTGAGGGATAGTCGGAAGGTTCACTTCCATTTCGCCAGGAAGACCGACTCAGCTTGGACGGCCTGAGAGCAAGAGATGAGGGCGCATGGCCGATATGTAAATTCTTGCAGTTTTCTCCGTACTTGCACCTGCCAACCGAGTGGAAGGCACAGACCTCTCTCGACTCTGTGGATTGGCTCCTGGATGGAGCCGGAGCTGAATTAGTCTTCCCCAGTAGCGGCTTAGGGTAGAAGGTATCCATCACAGAGCCCGTTGCGCGGAAGACGCCAGGTAGCTCCTCAATCCCTAGGCCAAGCTTTGTGAACTCGTCATGGAACTGGAGGCCGGATGTTCTGATGAGTGTGAAGCGGTCGCTCTGGCCCCGATAGGCGGTCAGCTGCGAGACATAGCCGGCGTCGTGGCAGGCGGCAAAATAAATGTGTTTGCACTGGGCGTTCTCGGCATACAGCCTGAGCATTTCGCGGAGCTTGAAGTCGGCGTTCTCCTTGAACTCTCCGGCGTCGACGAAATCGGTCAAGCCATATGACCTGTTGAAATTGGCAATAAAAGGGGCGAGCGAGCGTTTGTCGGCCCCGAGGAGGTTGGCCTTTGAGAGGGCTTTGGACAGGCCGGCGACATTGGCGTAGACACGGACCATGGTCTCGCAGTGCTCCAAGCCCTTCCTCCTCTTTGAGGCCTTGATGGTGTCATTGAGTAACTTTGCGGCCCGAGCACCGCCTTCCTGGCCGGCAGCAATCACTGTGGGCCGAGGGTTAGCCAACTGCCCAGGTGTGGGTTGGGATGTGATTCGGGGACGGTGAGTGAGATGAGACTTACGGTCATCGTCAAACACGTAGCCATCGGCGTCGACAAGAACCAGCACGAAGGGATTGCGCTCTTGTCCCTTAGCTTGAAGTTTCCATTTTTCACGGTTCTCGCGCTCCTCCTCATAATCGCTCTTGAGGCGTTTGTAGTCGCTCAGAAGGGTCTCATAGCGGTTCAAGATGTCGTTTAATGCATCATCCTTGCGGTAGGCGGCCAGCTGATTAACAGCGGCTTCAATCTCCTTGTCATCCAGCATCTTGGGTGGTCTTCCCTGTCTCTGTGAAGGCTTGTGGTTGGCGTGCTGAGCGTGGAGGTGGGACAGCAGCGAGGGTGCGTGCGTGCGAGGGCAAAGGAAAACGGCGAAGCCGTCAGTTGAATCCTTACTTGACCAGGGACCTTTCGGGCCTTCCTAGGGGATGTGGGACCTCGTCTTTACTCTGACCTTCAACCCCAATTTTGACCAGTGTGCTCTCCGCTGCGTTCAAGGTCCCTGGAAGGCTCGTTGCTACCTTTTGTTTGACTGGTGGTGGTGGTAGTGCTGGTGGGACAATGGGCGGAGATGGCAAGATGGATGAGGCCGAATTTTGATGCAGTTGGGCGGGGCAGCCGCACTGGCTGGCACCAGCACCCGCACCAGCACCGCACCAGCACAGTATGTACCGGTACAGGTACCTCCACAATTCGGTATGACATGAATCAAAACATACAGGCAGATATCTTGTGCAGGATTGCCCACAAAGTAGGGTAGGCTCTGTTGTCTACGGAGGGAGTACTTTGAAAGAAGTCGATTGTGTTTGGCCACGTTTGAAACCAACCTAGCCTAACTCAAGTACCTAGGAACTTAGGTACCAGCGGAAACTGAGCAACGGCTTCCTTGTGGTTTCTGGCAGCACCCGTTTCAGGACCCAGAACATAGACTACCAAGTACCTAGGTAGGCACCGTCAATGCTAAGTCTACCAGAAACACGTGGTAAGACGGTGAGACGTTGTTAGCGTGGAAACGGCAAGGCACCGGCGGCATGGATGGAGGACGGAAATGAGACAAAGTTAAAGAGACGGAGGCCATTACTATTGACTTCTGCACCAGCTTTTTACACATGTACTTGAGTTAAAGTCCGAATCCTGTCCTCCTGTCCACAAACATCCAATCCCTATCAATCACAGGAAAGAGAAGACGAGTAAATGACTCGGCAGCATGGCAAGCTGACGGACGACGACCTTGTGTACTCCGTACTCCGTGCCTGCCTAGCAGTCAGTCGACCTGTGGCGCAGACCCCAACTGAAACGCTCCACTAACCCCATCGAACGTCATCTCACCTCGACCTCCTTTTCTCCTCCACGCATTGCCATCCTTGTTCTCTCATCCAACAACAGTCCCATCAACCTGCAACTCGAAAGAACCATAAGCAGACCAATTCTTGAATCTCATCACCTGCCAGCCGTGCACCAATCAGAGCACAGAGAATATTAGTACAGCAGTCCAGCACAGCCCAGCCCAGCCCACGATGCCGGCCCGTTACGCAGAACTGGATAGCGATGAGGAGCGCCTTCCCGAAGGCATACTCCGTATAGGATATGACGCCGATACCCAGATCTATACTTTCCGCGACGCAGACGGCAGTCTCTGGGAGGGCCCCCCTGGCTCTCGCTACGGGCACCTTACAAAGGTCGCAGACGCACCGAAGCCCCCGTCGAACCTCGAGAACATCGACGTTGAAGCCGGCGACGCCGATGCCCCGCCACCCTACTTCGAGAACGAAGCAGAACAGCCCTTCCTCGACCACGCGACCGCACGCAATAACTTGAGCCAGAGGTGGACTGACGATGCCATGAAGAGGCACTGGCGCGCCGAACTGATGCCCCTGCTGAACTTCTTCTTCATCCTGGCGCTGTTTCTGATGGGTGTCTTTTGGTTCCTCGGCTGGATGGCCAAGTCTGAGCATATGGCGCACTGCGACCATGGCAGCCACGGTCACCAGATTCAGCGCGGTGAGACGTGCTGGAGCATTGCTACCATGCACGGCATTGACGTGGAGAAGCTAAAGGCGGCCAACGCGGGGTTGAGTTGTGAGGTGTTGCGGCCTGGCAGTGCAATTTGTGTGCCTGCTATGCCCAAGGCCTAGAGGCATGATGCGTTTTGCGAAACAACGACCGAGAGCGCTACCTTTTCTGTAGACAGCCAGTCAAATGCGGACCCTGCGAGCACTGTCGTACTCTTTTCGCCATCATGTGTACCAACATTTGCAGTGGGCTCGGCATTCGGGAGGTGTTTTTGGCTTAGGTGGATCAATTCAATATGCGTCGTTCGCGACCTCGGACTATTCGCTACACTTTATCAAGGTTGCCACCGTTTCAGAAGAGAATGGCAAAACAGTGATCGATTTTCCAGCTTGTCAGATGCTAGACCGGGGCACCGAAGGAAAAGTGTGATGCCTCCCTGTGAGCATAGCAGCAGTGGCCGAAGCAAAACGACAGAATAGCCTCTCCTCCTTTTCCCTCCAAAATGCCGGGTCGCTGGGAACGCTCCGCCTTGCAGACCGCCCCAACGATGGGCGTGGTCACGGGTCTGGCCAGACGGCCCCTACTGGCAAAGCCACTACGGCATGGCTTGACTATGCTGGTACGCACCCACTGCGGGAAGATGTCGGCAGGCCCTGGTGTTGTCTCTTGTTAAGACTTTTGGATGTCAGCCTCACATCAAGTGCCACCTCGGAATGTGGGGTCGACACAAACAAGGCTGCTTGTTGTTGTGTTGGCGGCGTGGCGGCGTGGCGGCTTCTCGCCTGCAGCCCCAGTGCCTCTGGGCGTGTCTCTCCTCGTCGGTGGGGTCCGGGCGGCTGAAACTATGAATTTACCTATTTTCTCGCCGAGATCTGTACATTGACGGGGATGTGTACCGCTATGCTTATGAGAATTGCTATTCTTTGCTTAAGCCGCATTCGAGTGCCCCGTCCTGCGCGTTGGTCCACTCGGCAGCACTGCACCATGGCTGAGGTTGGGGACAGGGAGTGTTTTGATTCGGTCTTGTGGCTGCGGAATGGTGGTTGGGAAAAGCAAGTCTGCATTGTGCCCACTCAGCGCCACAGCGATGATCCTTGTCTATCCCCATCTCTGCAGGTGTTCGTCTTTTGACCCACCGCCGTCGATCCACGGCTCGCTCGACTGCGTCTGGCACCCTGAGACGGGGGGGGGGGTGGCGGCGGGGAAGCCGCACACTCGAGATCATCACGGGGACGATAAACGCCGGTGGCTCATGCCTCTCTTGACGGTGTCTTGGCGTAGTTCATACCGAAATCGCCACTATAGAAGCGCACACGTACATTGCCAGGATTATTGGATGACCTTCAGGGCACACTTCCTTTCGTACAACTTGGCCCTCGCGATTATGCAAAAGGGATGGTTTTATGATATCCTCTGCGCTCCCTGCAGCCCGCATCTCGCCTTACGCGGCCGCACCTCTTCGCTAATGTCGTCCGGGGTCTCTGGCAGCAGGCTAATGCCGAGTACCGGAGTTCGCGCCTGGTCAGGTGAAGTGCGATGGTGTAGGGGCTACCAGGTGGTGCGGGCTGTTTGGTTGAAAATGAAACCAATCATCTTACACGGTTGCCCAGGCTGTGGGGCCAAGGTCAACCTCACAGCTCGGGCGGACCTTGAACCTCACTCTAGCCCAGCTGCAACATGCAGTCGGTTCCGGACTGGCTGACTGACAAGAACTGGGCTGGCGGGTGATAGGATATTCGGGGGTATTTCTGTCCAATTCCCGATCCTACGATCGCTTCCAGGGTCTCGTATATCAACAAAAGGTCGTGTTGGGAGGACCATGCGCTAAGACATACCCCTTACAAGCCAGACAATAGCCATCTACCTGCAGAGATTGGACCCGTCAGAGACAAGCTTTCGGACTGGAGGTGTCTCAGATACTTCCGAACACGACACACCGAACTCAGTCATGAGAAAAAAGACCTAAACTGGAAAGCGCGGTTGGTAGACTGGACTTGGGCAGAGGGGGGAGAAAAGGAAAAGGCAAAGGAAAAGCAACCACGGCACATGCATTGGCGCCGGGCCTAGGTGGGACGCGCACGCGGACCATGTTCCCCGGCAGGTCTTACCTGAGACGTGATCGCATTGTGCGAGATGAGGTTCCTCTGCTTGCTGCAGTGTTTGGAGCAGTATGTGCACATTGGTCTAGACCCCTGGGGGTGACACACGCCATCCGATGCCATTGAAAGGTTATCGATAGTTGACGTGATACAATGTGGCTGATCAGTCAACGACGCCAGTAGCACACCCTCCTCCAGCAGCTTTCTTGGACCGGCCCCCTCCGACATCTCACTACATCTATCTCCCTGCGTCAAGACCGCAGGTTGATTGTTGTGGAGGTATGAGCTCGAACACTTGGCCGCTGTGTGTCTATCAATCGAGACATGCCGGCGTGGCGTGTGTGGCAGCCTCGGATATATTCCAAGCCGTATCTTATCGAATCACGCTGCTATTCCCGCCAAGGGTGGTATCAACGGCACGTCGATATTGTAATACATTTTGCACCGAAACGGGACTGATCTTCCAATACTCGAGGCCGGTGTGGGCTGGATTTGGAATGCAGTGTGATCTGGAGATTACGCGTGTAACCGTCTTCTCAGGGGTCCACTGCATAGTGACGTCTCCCAGACATCCATTTCGGCCGAAGAGATGCTTGCGAATGCTGGAGCTCTAGGGTCCGGGCCCAAGCCCTTAGTCCTTGGTTCAAACTTCGTTGGATAGTTGTTGCTCGGGTATCTGGTACCACATGCACCCTTCCACACCCAAACAGACGTGCTCTGAGTCTGTCTTCTGCTCCAGGTCTGATAGGCACACAGTCCATCTGTCAGTTGAGCAACCCCTGTCTTACACCTGTCAACTATGCATTGACCGTTACTTCTCCTTTCCAATATGCAGGATACTGCGTTGAGTGAGATGAGGATCGAATCGGACCCATGGCATCGGTACGCCGGGACTGCAGGGCGGCTCGTTCCTCAAAGCTGTCGCCGCCGGGACCCGCGACAGGCCTGGAGATACACACAAAAGAGTCGCCCTGAGACCAAAGAAGGTTGCCGCGCGGCTTCGAGAAGCTTACGAGGCGTACACAAGTGCCTTCTCGAAGGCTCGCGCAGGGCGACAGGCGTTGCGTGGCTTTTGGTTGGCCGTCGCACAACCGCAGGTGTCGTGTTCGCAAAACATGTCCTTGTCACACGGCGCATTTCGCACTACCTGGTTGACAGGATGACCTGTCACATTTGTCCCGACGTGGAAGCAAAAGGATGGGGTCGCTTTGACAGACGTGCAGCGCGCACATGGAGAGACACCATCACAAGTCCCTCCAAGGCCACCTGGGCAGTCTGGCGCCGTCAATGTCCGCCCGCCGGGCAATGATTTGCATATTGATCAAGATGGTCAACTGCCCAAAAGACCGTTCAGTGCCTGGCGCCGAAGTCCGCTGAGTACCCAGTGGGTCAGGAGATGTGCCTCTCTCCCCCCCCTTTTTTTTTTTTTTTTTTTTTTTTTTTTTTTTTTTGCTTTTTTCCCCTTTTTCCCCTTTTTTTTTCTTTTAACAAAACTGGGTGACGACATTACTCGGTCTTCCTACATGCTCCGAGCCATTTCGGGACGGTCGTCCACAAACCGTGCGATTTCGTCGAGCTCTCAACAATGCCTGCGATCGTGGATTTGAAATACACCGGAGCCTCGACAAGGCACGCACCTGGTGGGCTGCTACCCACTCGGGTGATTGATTCTAGGTGCGACAGGACATGTTGGAGGAGCGCCTGGCGCCTACATGGCACAAGCCACATCGCGTGTTCAGCCCTCCTCCTTTTAGGCCCCGGCGGTACGGCATCTTCACGTCCTACCCAGGCAGCCTGACCTGTAGACCCGTGAGTGACCCGCAATCTGCTGCAATTCCCTCTCCCACCTTCTCCTCTCTCTTGCGGGCCTGACTGACTAACAGCGACTTCAGGACCTCGTGTACAGATTGGGAGCGAGTCTTCCTGGCTTACTTGCGTTCTGCCCGGATCTGAGATGGAACGAGATCACAAATAAACACAGCCATATTCAGGCACCAAGGA
Source organism: Diaporthe helianthi (assembly GCA_001702395.2). Classification (NCBI taxonomy): domain Eukaryota; kingdom Fungi; phylum Ascomycota; class Sordariomycetes; order Diaporthales; family Diaporthaceae; genus Diaporthe; species Diaporthe helianthi. The sequence continues at coordinate 5,578 of MAVT02000232.1, read as the reverse complement.
GGCACCGAATATCTCGTGGTGTCTTAGGTCCTGTAACATCCAAGATGTCTCATGTTAAAGTCGGGCCATCAGAATTCCACGCGTCGGCCCTCCTCCCACCGTTCCGCAACGGACAAGAAAAACCACGAGAAAGCCACGTGTCGAGGGCCCCAGTGGCAGTCTGGTTGGACAGTGGCGGCCAATTATTGCAGCCCAGCTCTTCGACGCGGCGAGTGGATGCGAAAGTATGGTACCGATGCGGTGGAAGAGTGGCGGAAAGGCGTTACTCAAGCTGTGCACCACAACAAGCACATGGCTACCACGAAACAATCCCATGGCAGCGGGAAGAGGTGGGTGGGGGGCTTTTCCATACCGGGAAAAAAAAAAAAAAAGACGGACTTTGATCATGCTTTGGCCGCCTTATACAAACGACCTTCAACATGGTCTTTTCCAGAGGACTCGTATAAATACTCACCGAGCCTCTCCATCCGACTTCAGCCATGTGCGTAGCATCTTTGCGTTCCGCAGGGAGTCGAAAACGTGACAAGACCGGAATAAGCAAGTCCAGCGCGGCGTAAATGCCATTCAACAAAGAGCTAAGTCCGTGGAAACTTAATGTTCGAGGACATAGGGAGGCCGGCTGACTTTTCCCCAGAATATATTCGACCGAAAGCCTCTTCACACCAAAGAATCAAGCCCAGGCACACACGCTCTCCTGATATTTCATCTGGATCATCCCCCTCACAAAACGGTGGCAGGCTAGTCACCAGACCAAAGGATATATAATATCAACCTAGCCTCTTCTCCCACACCAGATCTCCTTTTCTTGCAGCCGTTGCTCGGTCTGACAGCTGCACCTGCCCACCATCCTGCAAGCTGCCCCTGTCTCGGCTAAGTGCGCCCCTCTTTCCATCTATACCTGCGTAAACAGACATTGACTTGATGCAGGTGCTCGGAAGCAGCCGATATAATCGTCCTCCTGTTGACCAGCATCGCCCTGGCCATCTTGGTCCTCACTGCCTGAGTCGTCAGAGGACCACGCCAGAGCACTCGAGGCACACAAATCACAGACATCACACCCACCCACATACGCAGACGCACACACATACACACACACACACACACACACATACACAAAAACACACACAGAGGCACACGGGGAGCCCATACTCCCCACTAAACCCTCGATAAGCCGCTCGTGGGACATACAGGCCGAAACCCTCAGGACCATACAAGGTTTCCGATTGAGACCTCGCCAGCGCCACAGGGGCAGGCACGCCTCCTCCAGAAACAACAACAACAACAACAACAAGAACAACAAAACAACAACGTCCTCTTGGAATACTTCAGTGCCTCTCGTCGCACTATATCTGGCCCGGGATAGACGGTGACCATGTGTATCTACTATTACCTCCACCATCATCACAGCGCTCCATGCACGAGGGACATCGAGTTTGTCATACACTATGTATTCTGCCCGGCCGCCACTCTTGACGAAGCCTTCCAGACCTGGTCTGCCTGCCCGGACACGTCCTACTTTGATGAGCAGAGCGGCAGCCTGGGCATCGACTTCAACAACCCGTGCGCCAGTGGCGGGTGCCTGGCCAGCCCGAAGTGCAGCCGGGGCGCCTGCCGGCTGGAGGAGCTGAACGGGCTCTGGGTCTGCTGCCGTTGCGGCTTGGGCGGAAACACTTACCCGGTCTGCTACCATCCGATGAAAAAGAGCCCAGACTCGCTCTGCTACCACAAGTGCTGCCTGGGCTGCGAGCCGGATGTGGCCGCCGGGTCTGGGGCAGGGAGAGCTGGAACCGGCCGGTGACGTATCGACGAGGTGTTTTTGTGGTTTTTCTTTTCCTTTGATCTTTTTCTTTCTTCTCTTTGGGAATAACACCAGTCATTGAGGCTTTTCGCCTGAACTATTCAATGTTCCGAGGCTGGTGTACGATTGGAGTAACAAAAGCGAGTTGGGCCGTTTCAGAAGCACACACAAGGCCCTCCCTCAGTGGTGGAGTGGAGCCTTTTTTTTTTCCTTCCTTTTTTTTCCTTTTTTCTTTTCTCCCTCATTCCCTTGTTCCGGAAGAGAAAAGGTCCGCATCTGAGGGCTGAAGATCTATGGGTGATATTACGCACATGCTTGGCTGTTCGATCTCTATTGGGATCGGAAGGATTTCCTTTTCAAATCGGCATCGGGCTGCAAGATCTCGTAAGCGAGATCCGGCGGGCTGGAAAAAGCAAACTCGCAAGCCCAGGGTCCTCGTGCAGGGGACTCAGGAGTGCGGCAGGGCATGAGGTCAGCTGAACAACACGCGTTTGTGCCACACGAGGCCAGGTTCCTGAACATTCCAATGAGCAACACCGGCGCGGCCAAGTGGCTTCGGCCTGGGTGGGGTATTCACATAGACTATTCGATGAGGCTGTGAGAGCCATTGGGATCCTTGGAAACCTTGGAATTTGTGAGGCTAGGATCTAGGGGACCAGACAGCCGGGACGCGGGACGCGGGCGGCGGGACGTAGGAACCTTGGAAGGTGGGTGGGGGGCAGATGGGAAAATCTTGAAGCAAAAATGTTCCTGTGCAACCCTCAACCACACGTATCCGACTCCGTGGGAACTCCCCGTGGCCCCATTTCCTCACCTTGAGGCGTCTGTCACCCGCGAAGATCACCGCGTGGCCCCACACGCCCCCCCCCTTTTCCCTCCAATATCCCGTCGCAACCTCTCCTCCTTTGTGCCGAATCGAGTCCACGCCCAGACGGTCGGGACATGTCCAACAGTGGCCGGGCTAAGAAGAAGGAATTCCAAATCGGCTTGGCCAATCCGATGACGCGAGCTGTCGAGAAACATCGAGGGTCCTCGACGACGTGCCCTCGTCATCTATTGATCGGCCACCCCTGGCACTTGTTGAGAACCCATCCCACTCCGGCTGGGATGGAGCACTTGAGAGCGGCTGACGAGCAATGACAAGGCGAAAGCTGAAGATGCTTATATGCGAGACCTAGCGGCGGTCTCAGCTAGTTGACCGGTATAACCACGACATATAAATCGTCCTGTCGTCGATACTCGCTCTGGTGGTTTAGGATGGCATCCTATCACATCAGACGGTCAGGGCAATATTGAGGCACTCCACATCCCAGCGGCTGCCACCCCAACCTCAGCAAAAGACCTTTTCATATTTAAGGGCCCATCCCCGAGCTCCAGCAACCCGAAGCTACCAAGGACGGGGTTCCTCATCCAGAGAGCAGAGAACAACGCCTTTGGACTACTCTATTGTCGCCGTGATACCGCCGTCGCCATCGAACCTCTCGCTCCCTACATCGCCGAGCACCGAGATCTACAGTTCCTCAAAGGGTTCACGAGATTTGAAACCATGTGTCACCAAATCACGTACACTCTGCCTTGTGAGCACACGCGGACAGACATTGTCTACTGCGCCGACGCCCCAAGCGAGTCGTCAAAGTCATCCAGGAAGGACGGTGGCAAGAAGCACCACCACCACAGCGGCAGCAGCAGCAAGGGAAAGGACAAGGACAAGAAAAACAGCAGCAGCAGCAGCAGCAGCAGCAGCAAGTCATCGTCGTCCTCGTCGTTGTCCAAGCGCAAGCCGTGCCGCAACCTCACGGCGCAGTCGATAGCGTACCCGATGCCACCCAGCTTCGAGGGGAGCCCCGCGGCGGCGGCGGGCAGCCCGCTGCTGCCAAAGTGCCCGCTCCCAAACTGCCCCTTCGAGCAGCGGAATCGGTGCTGGAACTGCTGTTGGTGCGGCAAGAGGTTCAACGAGTACGGCCGCTGCAGTTGCATCATGATCATCGACGGCAACAAGGTGTGGTGTGAGCACATCTGCTGCGAGACGTGCACACCGGCCGGCCCGATGTGATTTGGGGGGAGGGGGGGGGGAGGGGAAATGGGTTGAGGGAACCTCGGTGTATAAGTCTAATTTTCCCCTGAATATGTTCTAATCTTTGTTTTATTTTTGTTTTCTCTTTTCCCCTGTGACTATTCCCTATTTATAGGCAGCGAGGGACCTCGGGACTTTACCAAGAGATTGGTGTCATGGCGTTCGTGTGCCCGGGGGCCTCTTAGGGTTTGCTCAAGTGCTTGTTCATGGGAAGATTAACAGGGCACACTTGCTGCACACACACACACACACACACACACAGAGAGAGAGATGGACTATGGAGGGGGTAGGAACAGTGGGCATACGAGGCTGGAAACGGCATGGTAGGGCGCTCACACAAACTGGCTCAGTCAGTGTTTAGTCACAGACTGGCAGTGGTGTATAAATTGGAGAAGAGGCATCGTGGCAGAGCAGATTTCTTAGTGCCGATGGCGAGGAAATATTCAAACATCAACATCGTGCTTAGGATGGATGTGATCAGAAGGCAGCAATTTGACTTGATAATGTCGAGCAGCAATTCCTCCAGGCCCGTATCACTCCGTGGCGTGTCGATAGTATTGAAACTCTTGGTAGAATGTGCAACACTGTGACCAAAAAGAGGCTTTCTTGTGACGAATCCACGACCGTTTGAGGTAACATGTCCGCGAACCAGAGCAGGCGAGTCCACTTTTGGTCGCGCTGAAGAGAAAAGAATGCGGCTCCAGGGATCCCGAATGCCTGGGACCTGGAGACGGTTGATGTTCTAAAGTTGTTGGACTCGGGGATTCTTATTGGCCGGGGCACAGAATACTTTGATGGTCCTGGGGGTGTCGCATGTTACATGTATGCATAACACAGATCGGATCTACGAGATGCATGCAGTCAGATCCAGATTTGGCTTGCGGCCATGAAGGGCGAGGAAGAAAGACGCACTTGAGCATGCATTGATGCATTGCAGATCGAAACGGCGCAGGATATTGTCATCCCATCAATGGGCTCTGACCGCTGTGCGCCCTGTTTGAAGTTGCCTTGCCGACTTCACCACCATCCTTAATATCCCCTGCCGCCTCACTTTCTCCCCCCTCTCTCTCTCATTCTTGTTACCTTCCTTCCGCTCGTCAAGGACTCAACACCGTCCGGTTCCCTTGGTCTTTCTATGCAGGGGCCAGCCGGTGTGTGGGTGGCCCCCTTGCAAAATAATCAAGTACCTATCCGGGATTGTGTCGGAAAATGATGTGTCCCTTGTCTCGTGTCACCTCAACAAGAAAAAAAAGCAAACTGTACCGACAATATTCGGAGACCCAGATCGAGGGCCCGACAGCCAGATACAAAGAGAGCAGGCCAGGGCAGGGCCTTGACCTCAGCCGTCTGACATCA